>CM069456.1:6380318-6638022 GCA_035610835.1 Ophiura sarsii | reverse complement strand
CACATTATGCCCACTAGGCCTACTACTAAAATGGGGAGAAACTCGTATTTATCATTTGTATATTTCAAAAATGTAACCAACCAATAATAATATTTCTTAAAGAATATAACACAACCTTCCTTGCGCCTTTGATCTGTCTGCTTCACTAATGCAGCCATCGAGAGTACTGCAATAGTTACATTGTTAACGCCAGATAAGTAGAGAGGTTTCTAGTTAATCACCGATCTTTTTCCGATGCTTTTAACAATAGAACGAAATACCGTTGGAATATCGTTGTAAAATCGCTAGAAAAATGCTTTAAAATCACTGTAGAGTTTGGATATCGCCCCTAAATAGGTTGATGAATAGACAATAAATGATATGCCTAGTTACACTACACATGTTGATACTGGCCATGTGCACTAACTAAAATTAAAATTGTTTTACTTTTGTTTAATTGATTATGTTACTGTTCATTATATGTTTAACCATGGTCTATTTGTTTGTTTGTTTGTTTGTTTGTTGTTGGTATTCGTTATTGGGTGGTAACAAACGTCACTGTCTGGTGTAAAGTTTCCTTTCGGTTCCATCGATTTGATGCAGTTTGGCTTTGTTCCTTTCATTTTGTTTCTATTGCTTGCATTTGGGATTCAAAGGGGGAACCAAAGTTTGTTACCACCCAAAAACGAATACCAACAGCAATGTTTAATACTGTCCATCTACATATTTTATTGAATTGGCTATCGACACAGTGGGTAAAACAGTTCGTTGTTTCAAGGACGGGCGGTGTTCGGCCCTTTACCTTGAGATCGATTTATTTAACGTTAAATGTTGATTGTATACCATACTGAACAACTGAAGCCCTTGTATCAAAATGTGAGTACAATTTGACACTGGTTGCCATGGAAACCATTATAGAACCTCTGATTGGCTGAACTATCGTAACAAAAACACTAAAAGAGCAAATGCCACTATCATCATCATCATCATCATCATCAGGGTATAGTTCACTCCCTTGAGAGGAACCCCTCCCTAGAATGCCTCCACAGACTTCTGTTTCTGGCTAGTCTTGACCATGTAGTGCCCAACTGTCGGGTAATGTCGTCTCTCCAGTGTGTTTTGGGGCTTCCTCTGACTGTCCACCGGTTATCTGCTAGCCGTGCAATGTGTCCTGCCCATCTGTGTTTCGCCATCCTGATGTTATCGATGATATCGCTGACACCTGTCTGTTGTCGAATCCAGGTGTTACGCTTTTGGTCGCGAAGGGTAATGCCCAGCATTATGCGCTCCATCTTGTACTGTGCCACTGCAAACTTCTCTAACATGGTGTTGGTCGGTGCCCACGTCTCACTACCATAAGTCATTACTGGAAGAACGTACTCATTTAGGACCTTCATCTTGATCTTCATACTGGTCTTACGGCTTGCTTCTCATGATATTTTCTACTTTACTGAAGGCTGCCCGACCGAGTCCAATCCTCTTATTTATCTCAGGTGCAAATCACCATCTAGTGTCACCGTCTTTCCCATGTATACATATCTGTCCACCTCCTCGAGGATTTTTCCATCAAGAGTTATTACGGACTTGTTGACATGGTCGTTGAGCATCACTTTGGTCTTGCCTAGATGCATGTTGAGGCCAACTGGTTTGCTGGCTCTGTCGATGTCAGTGAGCATGCTTTCCAACTCCTCTGGTGATCTGGTGACTATACTTGGGTGGTATCTGTGGATGACAAGCATAATGCCAGGCGCTATGGACCCTTTTTGTTTATATGGTTGCCATGGCAACCGATAACCAGCCAATGAGACTATGTTGCACTATAATTCAAAATTTGAGCTTCTTTTTTTTAAACGGCCTCCTATCCATAGTACCCTAGATATAAGTCTGTTCTAGCTACATACATACCAAAACTTTGCGCCAGGTTATTACCCCCATTACCCAAAGCGGAGTTCCAAATATCGGACAGATATTGAGGCTACTTTAAAATAATAAATGGACAAATATAAACATGTTTGCTTATTGTTTGCTTTGTTGTTATTAGACTTATATTCTGATTTGGTAGCTCCACGCTTAGCAAGTGATCTATTCACAGAAACGTGGCAAAATGGAGGTGGAAACTTCCATCAAGTTGCAACTTGAAGTATCATGTAAGTATAAGATGCATTCAGTATACAAAGGGTTAAACATATGTTTTATTCATTGATATATTGAATTTGGAGGCAGCAACGGTGTCCAACTTACCCACAGCAGGGTCAATGGACAACGATTCTTCAAACGTGCCATGTTATGAGCTCATTAAGTGTCCCACCTGCCCAAATTTACCTTATAGTAGAAACTTGCATGAGAAAACCTTGTGGGTTCACGGAATTCAACACGGTCCACTAGTTCCAAATAGGGTCCTCTGTTAGAAAATGGAACAGGTCTGCCAGTCCGAAAATGACATTATAGGTTCGCTATTTCGAATATAAGAAGAGTTAGAATTCCGAAAACACAAGCTTCGCTACATGTAGTTCGGAATTAAAGGAGACCCGAAAGTCCGAAAATGTATTGAGGTCCGCTAGTCCAAAATATGAATGAAAACCGGTTAGTTCAAAAATCAAATGAGATCCACTAGTCCGAAAATGAAATAAGGTCCACTGCTCCAAAATGTTAATAACACTTGCTATTTGGGGAATGAACATTCTCCGAATAGTCAAGTCTGCTATAGTCCAAATCAGAAATGACGCCGAAAATTATTAAAAAAACTGGTTGATGGATGATGGTACATCCAGTCAAACTAGCGGATATTCGTACTACATGGCCTCCGTGACAACATTTCAGAAAGTCGTCACATTAACGTAATTACTTTGTTATATTGTCGACTTGACGAGATAAATTATCTTATCAACTTTGACATAGGTGAGAGTGGGGAGTGTGCACCCTCGGGCAGGCGCGGATATAGAGGGCGATCCCCCCCCCCCCCCCCCCCCCCTCCACCAAAAATTTTATAAAAAAAAAAGGAATACGCGTCTCGGATAAGTTTAAAACTGTCAAGCTTTCGTCAGAATTAGCCGCTGACTTCTTCAAGACCAAAATATTATAGGCAAAACATAAACACTGTCTGACTGTCCCTTCTCTATATATTATCATCAAACAGTTTTAAAAGATAAGTTTGATTAGAAAGCAGGTGGCTTTGAAAATAAATATATGGGGACCGTAAAATGTCGTACCCCAGATATTTTCTAATCTTACATGAATTCCTTTCGACTCTTGCAGGTTATGAATGTACAGAATGTCTCCATAAAAGGCGTTGCCTTTCGAGAGACCAAGGATCATTCTAAATGGGCGGTTACAACCGACGTCAATAAAAAGTGGACTTGTATTGGTGATATTAATAGACAGGTAAGGTGCTAGAGAGTGTCCGTCTCTGGCGGGGTCCGTGCTGTACGAGGGGCATTCAGTAAATAATGAAAGTGATCATGGTATGGGATGCATGAGTGATTCTATTGAGGGATAATGTGATCAATACAAAGTATGAACCTTTGTCTTTCAAACAATACACTTTTGGAATGTTAGATACCTTTGGTTATGTAATGTCATTAACATAAACACAATAGGTTTCAGACACTGACTGAAATCTGTCAATTATTTGGCTGGATATGTAATATGTTGAAAATGGGTTGATCGATACATTTGCGTATATCTCGGCAATGCAAGCATAAAAACAGATAACACTTGGCACATAACTTATCTCCGCTTGACATTATTTTTTAGACCTGAATTCCTTAACGCAAATAAGAAGGGACCATCTCAAATGCGCTTTTATTTAGCAAAATCCGCAATAATATACCTTTGAAAACAACAAAGGATAAAGAACAATGGAGGGATTATAATTTAGTAAATTTGTGTGGGATGTAAAGCAATAATAGTGGGGATTTCAGAAGGAGCTGTTCATAAAATTTCCTCAAACCATTGAAATTATGTGACGATTACTTTAACAATACATATATAGTAGCTCTAAAGATAACAGTAATAAGAGAGGTTGTGGCAGCCATCTTTGATTGATACATTCATGTATATCTTTATTTTGACTATCACAATATTTAAACACATTGATTTAAGCATTTTTAATTATTTCTGATTAGAATTTGAAGGCACAGTAAGCTTTTATCTGGTAAATTTCTTGATTTTAGCCATTTGTGGCCCTGTTCAAAATGATCTGCCGTCTGCGCATGCGCACATTTTCTGCAGGTTTCATGCGAATAAGTTCAGAAAATTAGTTAACTATCATATGGAATCTCCCAAACTGGTTAATTGCTTGGATTTTTCATAAATTGTTTGATTTTCCGCAATATTAGTGATTCGCTGACTGGGCATTTTTCAATGAAAATTGGCTATTTGAAATACTGATATTTGTATACTTTTTATTCGATTGCCTCTCCTTACTTTTTACTCATATACTACATACATCAAATTACACAGGGATTTAAGTTATTGTCTTTTTATCATACTTACGTGAAAAAAAATGGGATTTACCTGCTTCTGGTGTCATGTTATGCAATCTTCTTATCACATGTTTCATACAAATAATTCAAATTTCCCGCCAAATAACTGATTAAGTAGTGTCCCAAGTGTACTTACTTTGAGACAATGCTATGACGTCATAGTTCACACTTATAAATCCAAAACTGTACTGTTTGAAAGATAAAGGTTCATACTTTGTATTGATCACATTATCCCCTCAATAGAATCACTCATGCATCTCATACCATGATCACTTTCATTATTTACTGAATGCCCCTCGTATAGGCCTATGATTAATTTGATATTCAGTACATTTGACTCTCTCTGTGGATATGTGGGTAAATACTACGCCAAAGCATAGATCGTCAATTGAGGGGATGATTATCTCCCGGATTATCGCCATTGAAATGTTGTGTGGAGCTGATGATCTATGTCTGTTTCGCACACACCTGTATATGACTAGCATGTTTTAAAAGCTCGGTAAACAGAATGGGTATTGATAGTCTATTTCGGCAACTACAGTATAGTACTAGCTAACGGGATACATAAATTAGTTTGATAAAAAAAAGTAACGGTGAAAGTTAAAATACTTCTAGTTCACCCATACGATATAGATGTTACGCTATATTTGAAGTTTACAGACACTTATTTCAATTAGTGTTTTATTACACGTAAACTCTAACCCATGATGAGCGCAATGGACCAAAAGCACATCTTTTGAAATCGATCCCTAGCGATTTAATTCATCTGGGAACGAGAGTGGCGTAATATTTATGGATGTTGAGAAATTATTTTATGACAGGGCGAAAGACTACATCGTGTGTGTTTTTTGTGTTGAGCGACCTTGGTCCGTAACTCACACAGCTTTAAACAAAATACCCACTTATCCATCCCCATCTTGATCATTCTATGGCCAAAGGGATCCACTGTTTCTTCAGATACTTTAAGGTTATTCTTTTTATGATTTCCAGATTTCCGCGCGCGCTGCCAATGCATTAAAACATTTTCAATATGAATGTCAATAAGTTAAGATTGTTGTCCTCATGCCATGCCGGATACTTTCGATACCTTCATAAACCTTCATTAGAAATAGTTGTATGAAAAGTCCAAGTTATTGATTTAACCTGACCTTTGTCTACACCGAACGACCGTTTTAAAGAAATTCTATATGCTGATGGGGCCCAATTCCATGCCGTACTCCGGTGGACAGATCAGTTACTGTAAGTTACCGTTTTCGTCTACCATCCGTTCCTCTAGAAAAACGAAGAACATTATCTTGTTGTACACGAGTATAAAAAAACGTGGGCCACAACAAAACATGGATGCCTGCATACTGCCGCCTAGGAAACAACTATTGAAGTCAGCTGCCATACACATCTCTCTATTGATACAGATGTCCGAGTAAGAGTAAGGAGCACTTTTAACATACTACAGCATCATGAAGGTTTAAAGAAACAGTTCTATTTTATCCTTGGAATAGGTTAAACATTTTTGCCTAAGGTTCCTATTTTATTTTATTAATTACAGGAAGGTCAGAAGAAGCGAGGTGGTGGCACTGTTTGCACTACACTTCCCGAGGTGTGGGCTGCATTTCGTTCAGCTATAAAACAGTCTGAAGACTGTTCAACAAATGCCCTAATGGCAATCCTGTCCGCGAACCAATCAGATTTTGTAGGATGAAGTTCTACAGGAAGAGCATGAGAGTTGACTCCCGCACACCATATGGCTACCTTTTTCTATTATCTTTCATTGTGATATTCGTGGTGTACGGTTAATAAAAATCAAACCTAGGTGGTCTCTAAATATAAAAACGCGTAAATATTTCAGTCTCAGCCCTGATGTTATTGTTAGGTTTGGAAAAGTGTACTTTAGGTCCCAGATTCTGGACTGTACTAGTATCGTCCTATAATGAATAACGAGTATCGTTCGATGCTGTATAAAGTTAGTGTTTCAGTATCGGACGATACTGGCACATATATATAATAGTTCCAGTATCGGGGTACACTGGAACACAATTATGTAACAATATAATTCAGTACTGGGACAAATCACTACTTTTTGCCTGTATACCTGTCGTCCGATACTGGACCACAATATTGTTCGTGTTCTAGTATCGACCGATACCATGGATACTGGAACAGTAAATTCGTACGAGTATCGAACGATACTGGCAACGTTCATTTCCCAGTATTGAACAATACTGATATACTGGGATATATCTGGGACCTTAAGTAAACTTTTTTGCTTTAGGTTATATTTGAGTTTTGAGTTGATCTGTCAGTTAATGAAGCCCTATCAGCTTTATGTCGTATATAGCTAATTGAAACTTATAAGATTACTTTTGAAAGATGATAAAATAGTATATTATTAATTATTAAAAATGCAAGAATCATCATGAACGCTTATTCTGGTGGTGATATAGATATGGTATTATTTATCTGAGGGAATTGAAATGTCAATCCATGAAGCTCTGTCAGCTTTATATTGTATGACTTTTGAAAGATAATAATTATATTATTAATTGGATTAAAGACAATATTTATCACTAGCGCATATTCTGGTGTTGTTATGATATTGATTATCTGAGGGAATTTATATATTGTAATATAAGGATTTTTACCCTGACGACGATGGACGAGATTGGCCCAACCTGTATTTCGTACTGGTTAACACAGAAACCCGGATATATATATATATATATGAAATCCAGAGTTTTACTTGAATCAGTATAAAGTGCTCGACCACATGGAAGCAATAATTACAATGATTTTGAGTAAACTTTTACATTTTATTCACGAAACAAATTTGTCTTGAATAAAATGTAAAAGTTTACTCAAAATCATTGTAAAACTTCTAAGTATCACTAGACGTAATATACGCCATCTGCCTGTTCCCCTCCAGCCCAACATGTAGTATTATCAACAGGCATATGCATGGCTCAACCATACATGTAGCTGTTCTAAGTATCACATGCATGCATTGATTAAACTCATATCAGAATAGATTTAACATTCATTCTCGTTGAATGTTACGTTCTTTAATTTCCGCTACAACTGTCTGGTGTTCATTGGTGTGGGTGGTGTGGGGTGGGGGGGGGGGGGGGGGGGGGGGGGGTTGGACATTTTTGAGCCTCAGCCATATTTTTTTCTTGATCCCCACCCCGCTGTATGTCCAAGTTATCGAGGCAATAGCAGATGTGACCGCACGCGAAGCATGTATGGATCTGTTTTAAAGCTCGGAAACAAAATTGCAATTTTTTTTTGCCACGAAACGGCAAAAAATGTTGGACTTTTTTATCCCCCCCCCCCCCTCATAAGTACCATTTTGTGTGTGATCCCACCTTTTGCAGGACTTCTTTTTCTTATCCCCTCCATTTCCCCCCCCCCCCCACCCCCCCCCCCACCCCCCCCCCCCCCCCCCCCCCCCCCCCCCCCCCGCCCCACCAAAGTATTTATGAACACTCCCTAAATAATGATTGTCTTTTTAAAAGATTATTCTTGTGAATATCTGCCATCAGCTGCATCGATGATGTGATGTTATGAATGCAATGATGACTGTCATAGGTATCGCTAGCATTTCTTTGTCATCACTAGGAGGAGTTATTGATAAATACGATAACGGCGATAAAATAGGAAATCTCAAACGCTTTCGTTTTACCAATTTTCTCCTTCAAAATGACTAGAAATCCATTTTATTTGGCCTTGTTATTTCAAGATTACGCCGAAATACTGACATCATGTAATTTTGCACTAATTATATATTAATTTTGCTTGATCATGCGCACAACAGTTCACCGGAAGTAAACCTCTTGATTCGTATACGTAGGCTACATTAAGCGAATAAAAAAGTCCCACATAAATTAATGAAATATTCACGTTGATGTGTAATTGATACAAATAAATAGTTTTAAAAAAAGATATTGGCTTGATATGGAGTCCTTGATGTGGTTCAAATGTCCAGCTGTATGCGTAATGTAAAGCTATACCAACTAGATAAAGGTAAAGCGCCCTTCTCGCGACCAAAAAGAAGCCGATCTAAAAACCATGACGTCATCACCTACACTCTTAGAAGGTCAGGATCAAATACATGAGTAGATTTCCGGCTCACTTTGTTTTGATCCTTTAAGGATCATTTTCGGATCGTTTTGATCCGTTTTCGGATCGTTTTGATCCGTTTCCAGATAGATATCAACAAACGGATCAAATTCACCTTGATCAACTTTGATCTGATTTCCGGATCAATTCGATGAAACAGTTCATTGGTCAATGAGTGACTGACGTCACTCTTTCGCAAACCGATAGACGACAAGCAGACGATCTTTTGAATTCGGTCGCCACAGTTGAAACAAGGGTGAAATACCGCGGTAAGTTATCCAGTCTAATCTGTAAAATGTTACATGATTTTGTCGGTAAAGTAGTTTTATTTTTTATGTTTGAACATGCTCTATTCTTGTGAACAAATTTCTTGTACCTGACCAGTGCCATCAGTACGATTTTCGGTCAAAATGCTCCTCACAAAATGTCACGATCACTGCGATGTACTAGGCCTACACGATGTAGTAAGCTTACTGCACTCGATATATAGTCTGCAGTGTGCACCCGGGGGTGGGGGCACTAAATCAATATTAGGTTTCACACCAGGCTCCATCAAAAATACCCCCCTTTTTTGGCCCGGTGTCACCGAAAGACCCTTGCATGCATGCTTGTTTTTACAATCTGTCACCCGATGACCCCCTATGTTTTCACTTTTTCTTTGATTCAGTTTGATCCTGGAGTAGGATCATAAGCTACAGGTACATCCGATTAAGGATCATTATTTTGATCCGTTTCAGTATCATTTGACAGAAATATTTGATCCCATTTCGGATCAAACTTTTTGATCCTGCTTGTCGGATCACTTTGATCCGGAAAGGGTAAGCTCATATGTGATACCGCTTCTGGATCAAAATTGATCCTTTTCGTCTCATATTTGATCCTGACCTTCTAAGAGTGTATCATAGGTGTAAGGCGACAAAAAGTTAGAAATGCCACACGGGGTGGAAATCTTACAATGGATAATTACCCGAAATATTACCATGCGGTTACATGTTGATTGTTATAGATACATACGAGAGTCATTCAATAAGTTCTACCTCCTCACTCATAACATCGCTTATATGAATGTCAGCTTCATGACATTTGTCATAATCATAGCTCTAAATCATAGCTACACATTTATAGTAAATGATAATTGATAGCTGTTTCACTTTTGCTATGATGCAATCAAAGCCAGAGAGAGATTTTGGACAACGGACACGGAAAATTACCCCAAAGATAAATACATGTTTTTTCGTTTTCTCACCGTACTATATGATTAGATATAACCGCCCGATTTAAATACTGAAAATAGAAAACAATGGATTGTTTCCGAATATAATACTGTATATAAATCAATATAGGCAATATATAGGCAATATTAACCTTTGTGGGCTAGCAAATAGTATAATATCAACTCGAATATATTGCTACGCCTTTGGCATACTTGGATACTGCTATTCAGTCAACTTTTCTTTGTTACAAGTCAAGTCACAGTGATGCCTCGAATGTTATATCTTAACAGTATATTCACATAATGAGTTTTACTTATATGCAACCTTTAAAATAGTCAATCAGATAGTCAGTGATAGAAAATTATCTATTATAACGAAGATCTCTTAGTTTTTATGAAAAGCAAATATGTGACTTTTCCTGCTGATCTCTAGGGTAGGTTTAACATTAATAGCTGTCCTGGTCTGGTTCTCGCTAATTAGAGGTCATTTCCCCCAGGAAATCAGCCACTGTTATTGTTTAAAATATATTTGTAATATAGAAAGGTTTTAATTGACCGATAGGTACGTTTTGTCTCTTAGAATTGCCAAATGAATATCACTTAGGTGACATTTGGCTGTTTTCTATCCGTTTCCGTCGCACTAAATGGACGTTTGGCTTTCACTGCATCTCCAAAAAATTACAACTAGTACTCAGACCCGTCTACGATGAATCTGTAGCTGAGATCCAAAGCTACAATTGTAGAATATTTCATACGACTGGCATATATAATAGTTATGCGGTAAGAGGTAGATCTTATCGAGTGACCCTCGTATGTGAACCAAAATATGATGAATTGTATGTCAATATGTTGAATAATATTGATGAACATTTACGATGCCCCTGGTCAATACAATAATAGTAGAACAAAAGCTCAGACAATTAAATAATTATTAAATTACAGTATTAAGAAATCAATCCTGTACCTTGAAACACTTGGTGAGCATTCAACAACTCCGTCGTCTGCCATGATGTCGCAGCAACACTTCATAGCCATACAATAATAGAGCTACTGCCCAATGCATATTATAAAAAGAATTAACCAATAAATGGTTAAGTTTTAACCAACCCCACGTTAAATATGAAGCAAGTTTAACCAACAAATGGTTAAGTTTTAACCAACCCCATGTTAAATATGAAGCAAATGTAACCAACAAATGGTTAAATTTTAACCAGGATTAACCAACAAATTGTTAAGTTTAGCAGAATTAACCAACAAATGATTAAAAACCTTAGCCAAAAATAAAAGTTTAACCTACATTTTTTAACCAACCACTGTTGGTTAAAACATTTTACCCAACAAATGATTAAAAAATGTAACCAACCGCAAGTTAAAGTTTAACCAACAGCTGTTGGTTACGGTTTTAAGCAACCAATTGTGTGGTTCACCTGGTAATCTCCCGTTGGTTAAAACTTTAACCAACATGGTTAAAGATTTTAACCTCTGTTCTGATAGTGCAAATTATATGTTAATGAGGCTGTAATTGCTTTACTTTATTGTGTTTTAATTTTGTACAAATCACAAGACAAAACCTTGAACTGTCTATTTTTCATTTATGCAAACAAATCTAACATGTACCGTCCTTTAAATGGTTCAGTGATTTCAGACATTTGATATGCAACCCTATTACACATACGGGGAATACCCGGAACTATGAGTGCATCTATATATAGTTCACTTATTTTTAAGTAATATGTTTCGGTAAATTGGTAACAAAACCCGCAGTACATGTAGCAGGCTTTTCTGTGACATTGCAGTTCCTGCTACCGCAGTTCCTGCTACCCGACTTACATTACTGCACATTACTGTCAACCAAATAGAATCAATCTCGTTTTAAGCCTAATTGTACCAACTCAGAATAATAAAACAACAACTTCATTGTTTGAGAATCACTTGTAATAAAATGTTGTCAACAATGTTACGTCGTAAGCTGGTTTGTGTACTGATTCTTGGTTTTTTGCCTGTATTGTCTTTCGCTGCAATTTCCTGTATGGATATGAATGGACGTCCAGTTGACTGGTATGTGTGATTATAGAATATACAGGGTGTACCCGAATAATGTACTCAAAAATTAACTAACCAGGTAATTAATACGCAAATAACTCTAAAAATATAGTTCAAACTTACAAAAATCAAATTGCAAAATTATGGATGGTTCTCCTCTTCAATTTGAGATACTGTTCACGACGATCAATTTTAATAGAACGCTACACTGTAAACAATGATACAAAGTGAGCGTTAGCGGTAATCCGTGAACCTGAAATGGCCACCAAATTTACTGGCGGATAACCAGTTTTTCCATGCCGGTTATCCGACGGATGATTTTGACACCAAAAAGTCAAATTGTCTATTTTCAAGCACAGAAACGAAACAAATTATTATTCTTGTTTATATGAGCTCAACAAAATACCCCTTGTCTGCCTGCATTGATAAGCTTAATAATTCAGTAAATGGACCAGCAGAACTGAAGAGGCTGCAGGTATATTTTTCAGTTTCACCCCCGAAAATGTATTTTCATCCCCATATTTGATGAGTTAAAATATGATATTCTATTCTATGACATCTAAAAAATGTGGGTAACTAAAAATTGTTGCGGATAACCAAAATCGCATGCTTGGACGGTGTTCCGCTGGATAACCGATTGTTTTCTTCTTATTTCTAACGCTGGACAAAGTGCTTTCGTTTTCGCACTTGGGTGTTGAACACGCATTATAGTGTGAAGTACTATTGACCGGTGAGTTGTCGCTAATCAATAATCTACACATATTCCTACACCAAGGCTGCGTGTGCAGAAGAACTTAATGCTAACATGAAAAACAGACTTAGTTTTGGTCTTGGATACACAGCTATGTTAATATTAAATAGGAGAATATCTTTACAAACTTAAGATTTAATATTTGTATATAGGTGCTATGTTTGCAACTGCTACATAGCTTGGTGTGAGGACTGTTATAAGTTTAATTTATTTTGCTAATGAATACCGTCGCTATTGATCATGTTGCGTGAGGATAACTTTGATATACATTTTCATGGGAATTTTAGATTTGATATTTCTGATATAAATTACATAATTGAAGTTAAAGATTTTCAATAAAATGAACACCCTTTAATATGTAGTATTTGATGACGTTATGCAACAAAGCTTTATGATAATATACAGGTATTTTGTAGCGTCTTGTTTGATTTTGTTGGCTAAAAAGCTGATAGATATGTACTGTTTACTATTCAAACACATAGTTGTTTTACTTAAACACGCGTCTAACATGGGTAGTTTAACGTGCGTTTAACTAAACTCGTGCGCCTTGAATGATTTCTCAACCGTGGCTGGGTGCAACCTGACGTGCAGATCGTGTAGTCCTAAAAATACATGTGCATTTGAGGAATTCGGTCAATATCTATTATAACCTATTTTAAACCACGATACATTGAATACCTGTATACAGTGAACGCACGACCACTCGGGACGAAATTTGTGGAGTTTAAAAGATAAACTTACGTTTAATTTAGTCACGAGTTTAGTTAGTCACGGTTTTATGCACTTATCAATTGCAACCCCGGCCGCGGGAAGCGATTATTTTTTTCGTACATCAGTTTAACCGAATTTATTTATTCCGTTTTAATACGAAATAAAGCAAAATTCACTGAATAAAATGATTTGTTTACATTTTTATACAAATGAACCGATTTTGGTTAAACTGATGTACGAAAAAAATAATCGCCCCGGGAACTCGGGACTAGCGGGGATTTGGGCCGGGACGTATAGATTGGTAATGGTCATGTTTTTTAACCTGGGCTACATTTGTGTTACATGAGTCTATATCATGAAATATACCTCCTTTCGCAGTTTCAGTAGAATATATCAACATGTTTACATCTAAAGTGTATGAAACCATATAATTATATTTGGAAAGCTTATAATCTAAGGATTGAAAATATGGTAACTCAAAATCAAATATACAGGGTGACCTAAACGTTATACAGGGTGTAATAATTAAAATTGTATACAAAATGATAATTTTCTTTGTTTCCCCTCCATTGTATAAAAATACAGAACCTATTCAAAGGCTAGAGATGTTTTTGCTGTAATTGAGTAAATTACCCATCCAGCCATAAACAAAATTAATTGTTCAGCTAATTAGGAAATATATGTACTGGGTGGTCAAAATACGAAATTTTAGATAATGGAAAAGATAACTATATTATGCAAATACAAATTAGAACTCATTGTTTTTACATTAAAATCAGAGCCTTGATAACTCTTTCCAATTTTCCTGCAAGGACAATTTTGAAACCTTGACAAAAACGGTTTTGTGACTATTTTCACATGGTTCATCTTACCCCGTTAATCAGATTTGAAAATTAGTTAATTAGCTTAATTGATACTTTAAGTAGAATGCTCTATTACAGGAAAACGGTCCATTTTCACCCATTATTAGACAATTATCTCCTCCTCCTCCACTTCCTCCTCCTCCACTTCCTCAACCACCCTAACTAATTATGCTTTAACGAGCTGTATTAATTTAATCAAAGGTGGTGGATTTTTTTCTCTCTTCAGATTATTAAAGGGGATGAAATTGCCGTTAAAATAAGTCCAAACACAAGTCAATCGCATGGAGGGTTACACAAATACAATAGCCTAAGTACAAAAAAATGACTAGAATGTAACAAAACCACCTTTTATGGGTGCCGAGGTAAAAAAAACGTGACCTAATGTGACGTCCAACAGTCCCGGCCGCAATGGCGTGAATTTATTTATCGGTAACAACATTTAGATTGAAATTAAATATACATGTACTGTATGTATACAAGTTAAGTCTTTTGCACTTGTACTTACATTACATTAAAGCCCCAGGCATCTACTCATTCCATATCAATGTTCAGTAGACTTCGATTCCTTTTCAAAAAAATGGTTAAATGTATTTTCAAATATTGTTCGTATAAATCAGTTGATATAACAAAGATAAACGATAAGAAACGTAAACAATGCTCCTTTTATATTTATTTAGCACCAGAGATGTTTTTTTGTTAAATAATATCTAGTAAGATTCACAGTCAGTTTGTCCACTTTTTAGTAGATGCCTGTGGCTTTAACGATATATAATACAGGCTGTCCCAAAATGATTAGGTACCCATCGATGCTCAAAGTTCATTAATTTGTTTCGTCATCAAAATTAATGGGTTTAGATTCGTTGTCGTTTCATTATCTTTGTCATACTGAACACTGTCATTATTATTTTAGATCATGAATATCGGATTTATCAAACTCAAGATACAATCCATTATTATGTAAGAAATTGTTATTTCACCTTTTTGACAAAGTGCTAAAAACTGTGTGCTATTACAGCCTGTTTGAAAGAAACACGTGTATTCTCATAATCTCTTGTCTACTAATATAACCTTGTGTTTCTTTCTGTTGTAACTGTCATAAGGTATGGTTGTTTAAATCATTAATAATTCTTCACTTATATTCATTAAAGGGTAAAAGAAGTTCGTCACACTTGAGTGATCCCATGCATTGTTTTATTAGACGAGTGTTTAGGGACTTCTAAATAGCTAATGAAGTGGTTTTTGGTGAATTAGCAGTGGCTTAGATTTCATTTTCACATTGTACAATTAATTTGGTGAGGTTAAACAGTAAGGGACTATATCATTTTGTGTAAGTGTGTAAGAAATTGCATCCTCAGTATGAAAAAGTAGTCTAAGACACAGTCTTTACCTAATTTAAATGTCCCTTAAGTCTAGTCTCAAAATTAGCTCTTATAGAAACAAAGCTTGGGGTCGCTCACGCGTGACGATCCATTTTTACTCTTCAAATTGAATCAAAATGAAGATTTGAACAATCATATGATACAACAACAGCTTAAAATAGAAAGAAATCAAAGATATTAGCAGACAAGAGATTAAGATTTAATATGCTCACATTTTTTTGCACTTTGCCAAAAAGGTGAAATCACCATGTCTTACACAATGGAGTGTAACAGCTAGTTAAATAAGTCCAATATCCATGATCTAAGATTTCAATGAAAGGGTATACATTTAGTATATAAAATATGATAGAAAAACAACGGATCTTATTATTTATTTTTTTTAATGATGAAAAACATTATTTAACTTTGGCCATCGATGGGTACTAATCATTTTGGGACAGCCTGTATAATAAAACGTGCGTAAGTCGAATGTGTATAGCGTACAGCCAGCTTTATGTGGACTACGCCCGAGCTACGATGTTATTATTACGCATTAGCCTATCCAAATTTTGGTTACAGTTAATTATTTCGCGACCGGGACATAGTGTACGCCCCGACCGGCTAGCGAATTTATTTACCGTAAACAACATTTAGATTGAAACTGATATACATGTTTGTATACAAGTGTTTTGTACTATCCTTTGTCGAAAATATATCAAACAAAACTTATACGCACAATTCTACGAGACCGGAATTCGCACCAGTAACCTTTCGTTAATGAGCCCTGTTCGCTAGCCATTAGACCACGAGGAGTAGGCTGACAGCGATTGGAATTGTAATCGATATGATTTTTACGGAATAAAGCTAATCTGTTTTTAACAATATATATAATACAATAAAACGTGCGTAAGTCGAATATGTATAGCGTGCAGCGAGCTTTCTGTGAACTACGTCCGAGCTACGATGTTATTATTACGCCTATCCTAAAATGTTGGTTACGGTTAATTATTTCGCGACCAACTACATCCATTCCCCGTCTCATTTTTGTCAACGTCCTTAGACGTTGACAAATTCAGGCTTTGTGTTGGAGTCTATGAATTGCTTTCATGTATTCTAAATCAGTATTTGTACCCAGATGTCTTTATAATGTAAATGAGATCTTGATCTGAAAATATGAACACATGTTGTTACAATTGTGGAGAATTGGTTTAAATAATATAAAACAAATGATAGAGTTTTGCAAAATCGGCGACATTCGTGGTGTTTACTGTATTCTGTTTGGTATATAAGTAATTCTACACATGATTTGTTAGTCTAGATTGGTGGCCGAGTGGTTGAGACCTTGGTCTTGATATCCATTTAGTAAGATTTAGCACGGATCGTCCAATTTTCTTGTTTTCTTATAAAATTTGTCATAAATTACATATTCATTTAGTTTCACATTAATGGCGGTAAAAGTGTACAAATCATTTTTTTTCTTCTGCGAATTATGATAATTAAAATAAAACCCTGGACTTTTGGTAGGATTTGTTACGGTTTCAACAGTCAAAATGTTTTACAAATGTAACATTGAAACAATAATTATTTTAACAATATGACACATTCCAAACATTCTAATATCATCTCTATATTTAATATAAAATGTAAGATTACTCATATTTTTATCCTTGTTCAATTTTTTGTTTACTTGGAGTGTTCTTGATGTTTCTATGTTTTAATACAAATATTTTCTTACTCTTATTTACCTGTATCCTCTCTCCATTTCTCCAACTTTGACCAGTTTTTAATTTAATTAACCCAGACTTATATTTATTTAATATTCATAACCTTAAAACATTCTTAATTTTCATTTTCGACCCAAAAGTGATTGATTTTTTACCACAACAAATGTTGGTGCAATTTCGCAATTTTTTAAAATTATATATTAGGCCTACATATGGTTTAAGTATAAGTGTTCTTTGTTAAAATACATCATACACTGTCTAAATCGTCTTTTTCATATTTCCTTTGTCCTCTGTTAATTTCATTCTAGGACGTTGACCAATTGTTTGTAACTATCTTGTTTTCAGTGATGTACGTCCCCGCTACACGCCCCAGCTAGCGCGGGCACTCTTTGAAAGTCCCCGGTACTCGCCCCTACAGCTTGGCAATGTTTTGTGTACTTCCACGCTACAGTCCCACATGGTCCCCGCCATGCCGGGTCCCTTAGGCCCGATATTGCAATTGATAATCGCATTAAGCTTAAACCGTGTTTAATACCAGAATACAGCCCTATAATGCATGTTGATAGTTACTGTCATTGGTTATCGAATAAATGATTGGGCCATCATATTATTATCGCATGTTTTCTGAATTGTTTGCAGGTTTATAGTCTACAAACTTCCAGAAATTAATGATCGTAATCCATCAATCCAGAATGGCACGGCATTCATGTACATGGATGTGAATGAGCAAAACTTTCGGCTATCAGATGTCTCATTGGATAATGAAAAACAAGCGGTTGGTTATACACTGGAACAGATATACAGAAGCCAGATACCTACGTAATGTAGGTTAAGACATTCAACGCGGCTATTATTTTTACAATATTCAAAACCATTTTTTCAAAAACCTTTCCCAACTTGCAAAATGTATCTCATGAATTACTGAACCAATACTAGGAATGTTGTACTTATTTCATGGTGATTCCAAATATAGTAATGACATTCAATAATTCTACATGTTTGAAACATTTTGTGAACTTTTGGAATGTCGTCTGCAGACGGCTGCCGCGTGAAAAGTGTTAAAGAAGTAAAACACGGTTATTCTATGTTATGTTTGTTTCTTTTTTCTGTTTTATTAAGGCGCATTACCACAACCCCCAATTTGCACCAAGTGACATACTTCCACACATACCCCATGCAACACCGCTACTTTGAATGGAGCTGGAAAAAGAACCAATCAATTATAATGTTAGTTGATGTTATTTAGATATTGGGATACACATTTGCCGTTATTTTAAAAGGTATGTTATATTATTCCATTATATATACAGACTATAGGATATGGGATGTACAATGATCAACATCCGGACGGCAAAGTAGTTTCAAACAGGGGACATACAAAAGGTACGTAAGCAATGGTAAGGGAACATTTCTGCAACAATTTGGTCGGAACATGTGAAACATAATCATATATTTATATTTAGAATGATATTGGACTCAATTATGTTGATAAATTGCTGAGCTAAGGAACTTTCGATGTCGGTGTATTGGGTTTTATGTCCCTCCGTTCAACTTTTAACAATTTCATGACAGCAGAGCATCGTAGTTGGCGGGGGCCCGTTGGCGGTACGGCCTTAGATAAGGGATCCTGTGCAGGCTAATATGTGAGTGTATATATGTGTCCCTCCCTGGCGATAACGTTTGTTTGTTTGTTTACACGGTCGGAAGATCGGTCGTACAGACACACGCTTGGGTCCTGAAGGGACCTGACTCAAGCAAATTGCTCGGGCCAGGCTTAAAAAGCCTATATAAGCATGCTGGTTGAATTATTATTTAAAACAGCCACTCCCAACAAATAAAGTTAACAATTTTGCTGTCAGCCTTCAGACATGAGAAAAGAATAGTCTTGATCCAATCTCATTTATGGCTAGGCTAGTGACGTTCTTAAGCTTCATCCTTTGTTTGGAGTCATTTGAGTGATGGTCATATGAGCAGTGGAGAGAAATAAGCATCTCGTTGAAATAAGGGATCGGGACGACCTAAAAAGTCCCTTTCTGCCGTACAATGACTCAATAGTAGTGCTCTATAAATGAATGCGGTCATAGCGCATAAGTTGTTACTTTTTCTGAAATGTATGGAACTTATCAAAGGAATACGTTTTCAAAAGAATATGCACAATGTTAAATGTGATCCGTATGTAATAATATGAAACAATATTCTGATGTAATTAGGCATCTTAATTAACTAAGTCAAGTATTTAATTGTTCTGCTATGTGTTACAGGTGTATTGGCGTTAGACTCTAGTACAGGTTTTTGGTTGGTACACAGTGTTCCTAAATTTCCAAATCCCGGAAACGAGGAATATGCATGGCCGAAAAATGCGAGGCGGAATGGACAGTCATTCTTATGTTTAACATTGGGATACCAGCAGTTCGAGAAAATAGGTAAAATCAGTTTTAAGATTAATTGAGTGATACTAACTGAATTTTATCCTCACAACATTCTAACTCTAGAAAGAATAGAAGAAGAAAAAAGGGGGAAAAACACAATATTATAAAATCGCCATGTGTAGGCCTACTGTGTTCTCCATAAATTAGATCTCCCAAGGAGTTGGTGACAGTGTGCAATATATATTATTTTATTTGTGTAGCAATTCCAAATATTGCGTAGCATTTCATCACATCTGTATGCGATACAATTGGGAAATTGATTAGCAATTCTTTAAAATTGTGTAGCATTTCGCTATGAGATACCGGATATATTGCACCCTGGTTGGTGATATTGTATTCCTGATCTACCTTGAGGTAGATCAGTATTTCTTATACTGTTTAAGTCTTTCATAACAAATGGAACGTTGAATGTCACGGGTTGACATACACTAAAAGATATTTTAAATGATATTTCCGAGAATTGCATTGGAGTTTCGATTTGAATTTGTCCCTAACTTTGGAACCACGCACCTAATTTTTGTGAAATAAAAATCAGTGGAAAGAAAAATGGCTGCTTCTTAGTGGCATACTATCTAAATAGCCCCTTTATATCCACTGATCTAAATACTTCACACACAGCAATTTTCAGCTACTTATACTACCGAATTTGATAAATTTCTCGTGTTAGAAGTGGCTGTTGAGCATCTGGGTCAAAAATCCATTTTTTGTTTGTTTAATGAAATACTGAAGTTTAAGGTTGACATGCACAAACATGATTTGTCCACAGAAGTCTTTGATATTGCAATATTTTATTTTGCATACGAATACTTTTAAACTGCCATATTCCATAATCAGAATCAGTTCTGAGCCTTGCCTCTCACTAAACACCAATCACATGGTTGAATATAGGGCCCCGTCATATTTATATTTTAGGAAAAAGTGTAATTTATAAAAGTGGTATACCAGTACCGTTCAATTCTGGAACATAAAAGTTGCCAGTATCGCTCGATACTGGTACGAATTTACTGTTCCGGTCGATACTGGAACGTTTCTATGTTCCAGTATCGGGCGATACTGGTACACATACTACCAGTGTAATTTGTCCCAGTGTGGAACGATAGGCCTACATACATACTTTTGTTCCAGTATCGACCGATACTGGTACATGTTATATGTCCCAGTATCGTCCGATACTGAAACACTGATTTGGTACCAGTATCCAGAATTTGGGACCTAAAGTACACTTTTTCCATATTTTATATATACTTTACCGTAATTATTTAAAGCGACCCTGGTTTTATCTTTACAGGCAAACTACTTCAGTACTACTGGCCTTCAACATACGACTCGCGGATTCTGTCATTCAACGGTCTCCCAAGTCTCGTTGCAGCATTAGAAGGACAACATACAACGAATCAAGTAGACGCTAGCTCGCTCACAACAAGGAATGGTCAGGGATTCCTTAATTTCGCCAAGTCTAACACCTTCAACAAAGGTAAAGAGGCATCTTAATTAACTAAGTCAAGTATTTAATTGTTCTGCTATGTGTTATAGGTGTATTGGCGTTAGACTCTAGTACAGGTTTTTGGTTGGTACACAGTGTTCCAAAATTTCCAAATCCCGGAAACGAGGAATATGCATGGCCGAAAAATGCGAGGCGCAATGGACAGTCATTCTTATGTTTAACATTGGGATACCAGCAGTTCGAGAAAATAGGTAAAATCAGTGTTGATACATTTTAAAATTGGTTGAGTGATACTAACTGAATTTTATCCTCACAACATTCTAACTCTAGAAAGAAAAGAAGAAGAAAAAAGGGGAAAAACACAATATTATACAAATCACCTTGTGTAGGCCTACTGTGTTCTCCACAAATTAGATCTTTCAAGGAGTTGGTGACAGTGTGCAATATATACTATTTTATTTGTGTAGCAATTCCAAATATTGCGTAGCATTTCATCACATCTGTATGCGATACAATTGGGAAATTGATTAGCAATTCTTTAAAATTGTGTAGCATTTCGCTATGAGATACCGGATATATTGCACCCTGGTTGGTGATATTGTATTCCTGATCTACCTTGAGGTAGATCAGTATTTCTTATACTGTGTAAGTCTTTCAAAGTTCATAACAAATGGAACGTTGAATATCACGGGTTGACATACACTAAAAGATATTTTAAATGATATTTCCGAGAATTGCATTGGAGTTTCGATTTGAATTTGTCCCTAATTTTGGAACCACGCACCCGATTTTTGTGAAATAAAAATCAGTGGAAAGAAAAATGGCTGCTTCTTAGTGGCATACTATCTAAATAGCCCCTTTATATCCACTGATCTAAATACTTCACACACAGCAATTTTCAGCTACTTATACTACCGAATTTGATAAATTTCTCGTGTTAGAAGTGGCTGTTGAGCATCTGGGTCAAAAATCCATTTTTTGTTTGTTTAATGAAATACTGAAGTTTAAGGTTGACATGCACAAACATGATTTGTCCACAGAAGTCTTTGATATTGCAATATTTTATTTTGCATACGAATACTTTTAAACTGCCATATTCCATAATCAGAATCAGTTCTGAGCCTTGCCTCTCACTAAACACCAATCACATGGTTGAATATAGGGCCCCGTCATATTTATATTTTAGGAAAAAGTGTAATTTATAAAAGTGGTATACCAGTACCGTTCAATTCTGGAACATAAAAGTTGCCAGTATCGCTCGATACTGGTACGAATTTACTGTTCCGGTCGATACTGGAACGTTTCTATGTTCCAGTATCGGGCGATACTGGTACACATACTACCAGTGTAATTTGTCCCAGTGTGGAACGATAGGCCTACATACATACTTTTGTTCCAGTATCGCCCGATACTGGTACATGTTATATGTCCCAGTATCGTCCGATACTGAAACACTGATTTGGTACCAGTATCCAGAATTTGGGACCTAAAGTACACTTTTTCCATATTTTATATATACTTTACCGTAATTATTTAAAGCGACCCTGGTTTTATCTTTACAGGCAAACTACTTCAGTACTACTGGCCTTCAACATACGACTCGCGGATTCTGTCATTCAACGGTCTCCCAAGTCTCGTTGCAGCATTAGAAGGACAACATACAACGAATCAAGTAGACGCTAGCTCGCTCACAACAAGGAATGGTCAGGGATTCCTTAATTTCGCCAAGTCTAACACCTTCAACAAAGGTAAAGAGCTCAACAAAGGAAAGGCATACACTTTGTATATGTCCTATAGGGTTAATTCCGATTAGTTGTTGACCACATTTGTCACACAACAACAAAGATAAGCCATAGCACCATTTACAGAAAATCCGTGACGTTTATAAATTCGCATTTTTAAGAGGCCAGTTGTTCATGGTAGTTGTAGGCTCCGACAAATAGGCCCACATGGCTAGGGCTTAAGCACACAATAGTTTCGGTATTGTTTTAAGCTACTGAATTAATCACACATTTATTGTTGTTTTGGTCTAATCAGGCGCGTGCCCAGGGGGGAGGGGGGGGGGCTTTGGGGGCTCAAGCCCCCGGGTACCCAGAGGGAAAAATAAAAAAGAGGTTAGAGAGGGGAGGAGAGGAGGAAGGGATTTATTCAAGATTAACATTATACACCTATCAGTTGTAAGACGCACTATACGACCCCCGGGAGTGGTGCGGCACTTTACCGAGGTGCGTCAACTTCTCAGGAACCATGACGCACCCTGTGTCAAAAAAAGACGGACCATTGCCATCCAAATACGCACCGCCTCAGTCAACTATCAGCCCATTCGCACCCATGTAAAGTGACGGACCTTTACGCACCCTCCGTCATTTTTTTGACGGACCAAAGGCTGCCACTGACGTACCCTCCGTCAAGAATTATTGGTAAACGACGCACCCACGACGCACCTCTCCCGGGGGTCGTATAGTGCGTCTTACAACTGATAGGTGTATTATTCACCTTTGAAAAACTTCCCGTATATAATACAAAAAAGGAACAAAGTATTTCTCACGTATATCCACAAACAGAACATTGTGCAACCGCAGTGTTGGTATAACTTTCAATAAAAGCAAGGAACTACATACATTCCCAGTAAAATAAACATCGGACACTTTATTTTTCTATATACTCAATTTCTCTTAACCTTGGTCACTGGCTGATCAGTGAAATTCGACTCATACACAGATGAATCATGGTTTATAGAGAGTCTATATGTGATGCGATCAAGCAAAATCAGTCTGAAGTAGGGCGTATCACATTTTCAGTTCCTTATGATTGTTCAAAACAATTGGTCAGTGTAAATATGTATACAATTACACCACTTGCACAGCCCTTTTATAGGAATTCTTAATTTACCGTCTACTAACTGCTTTTCTGAGATTTTGAACCAGGGAATAAAGCTGTGTTAAAAACATATATTGCGCTTTATATCAGTCTAGCGGGACGCCTGTCTTTCGGACAAATTCCACATCTGACACCGTGTTACGCGATTCAGATTCACCATACCATGTTTTTATCTGATCAGAAACCACATTCTTTCATTACCTCATCGCCCTTGGTTATATCACATTTCTTCAATAACCCCCTACCTCCCAAACACATTACCCCCCCCCCCCCACCTCCTCCCCTCCCCCACACACCACCCACACACCCCATTGGTATCTCCAGTAGCACAGTGTATTTCTCCATTAATATTTGCCCGCCTATAACAGAGGGGAGAGAGGGGAGGGGAGAGGGGAAAGGGAGGAGAGGAAAAAGGAAGGGGAGAGAAGGAAGGGAGGGGAGGAGGAGGATGAAGGGAGGAGGAGGGGAGGGAAAAGGAGAGGCCGGGAGCTTTTATTAACAACATGGTTTCAGGGACGTTTTCTGGGCCATTTTAGTGAAAAAATTAAACATTTTTACACGCTACGCGCGAGTTAGGTTCAATGTTTCTTAATTCAAGTTATACAAAGATGGCTTAAGGAACGTTTTTCTGGACCATTTTAGTTTAAAAAACTGACAGTTTGTACGGGTTAATTATTCAAGATTAAAACATGATGGCTCAGGAACGTTTTTCTGGAGCTTTTTAGCGTTCAAATAGCCATTTTTGGCGCGCTTTCCGCGAATGGGTTTCAATGTTTATTCAAGCTTTATAGCAAGATGTTTCAGGAACATTTTCTGGACCATTTTAGTTAGAAAACTAGACATTTTAGTGCGTTTTGAGCGAATTGGTTTCATTGTTTTAATATTCAAGCTTAAACAAAATGGCTTCATGAACGTTTTTCAGGACTATTTTAGTGTTAAAATAACCAGTTTTTGCGCGCTACGCACAAATTATTTTCAATGTTTTATTATTCATGCTTAACAAGATTGCTTCAGAAATGTTGTCAGGACCATTTCAGAGTAAAAACAACCAATTTTTACGCGCTACGCGCGAATTAGTTTAAATGTTTTATAATTCAAGCTTAACAAGATGGCTTTAGGAACGGGTTCTTTAACCTTCCTTTTTGCAATAGCCATTTTTTAAATATTTTGTTATTCAATTTGAACAAGATGGCTTCAGAAACGTTTTCTGGACCTTTTTATTGTTAAAATATACATTTTTTGTGCGCTACGCGCGAATTTGTTTCACTGATTATTTATTTGTCAAGCTTAACAAGACTTCTTATTTGCGCAGTGTTTTAGTATCAAAACAAATCAGTGCATATACAGAGACACACAGCAAAGTTTACATGGGATGTGTACAACCAAACACATGTGTACAACCAAGCACGATATCGTCCATTGTCGTCTCCTCCACAAGCGTAAGATACTTTTTCGTAAACAAATGTATGTACGTATGTGCACGTGCGGGAATTGCGAGCACTCTACAGCTGGTAAAAGAGATAAATGATTGGCAAGTATTATTGATCTGTGACACGGGTCGGTTTTATTTGGCAACAGGGGTGGTAGCGAGTGCAAATTTGTAATCAATATGGCAACAAATGGGGAATCCCCCGGCGTGGTAAATGACCCAAAAAGAACGGGTTGCCCAGTTTGAGGTCAATTATACCTTAGGCAACGGCGCTAAAACAATTCTTGGCAATGATTGGTTATAAGTTATAACCCAATTCATTAACATAATGAAACATATTTGGTAAATTTATGTATACAATGTTTTTTCATTCACAAAAACAAGGGAATTCCCCGATGACGTCATGGGTGGGGGTCACATGATCCATGGAGGGAGGGGTCGGGGAAATTCTTCCAAACACTAAAAATGTGTCTAATCAAATAAACTTTTAGGGTGTATCAATTTTATGGTTACAAACTTTAGGGTAAGGGATATATTTGGATTTGAAGTTTCTTTTTTCAATTAAAAGCCTATGTTAAAGGAAATGTTTAAATGCTTATAACTCCTGAAGTATCCACATTTTATCCTGGCCATAAAAGTAAAGGTTATTGAAAATAGATAATCAAAATCTGTATTCTTTCATGTCATAAAAGTGCCAAAACCCATGGCGGGCACATCCTAATTAACAACTAACAACATTAGGGAATTTATCATTTTCATCATTTTTTTCCATGGGCTCCCAAATATTCTGTTTGGACTCCATAATTCTGAAAATGGCCAGGTCCAACTGGACCTTATCATTTTTAAGCTACTGTGAACCCTGCTTGGGTGGTATCTTTAGGATGACAACCATACGCCAGGCGCTATGGAGCCGGATTGTTTATATGGGTGCCATGGCAACCGGTAACCAACCAATCAGATTATTTTGCACTATAATTCAAAATTCGACCATGATTTTAAACACGGCCTCTTATTGAAAGTGCCCTAGATCTAAGTCTGTTCTACATACATACCAAAACTTTGCGCAATGTTATTACCCCCATACCCAAAACGGAGTCCCAAATATCGGACAAACATTGAGGCTACTTTCATAGACATGTTTGATTAATGTTGTGTTTTTTTTGTTATTAGACTTGTATTCTGATTGGGTAGCTCCTGGCTTAGAAAGTGATCTATTCACAGAAACGTGGCAAAGTGGAGCTGTTGGAAAGCTTCCATCGAGTTGCAACATGAAGTTTCATGTAAGTACAATGTAGCATTTAGAGGTGCCCATTACCAGTAAGCTGTAGAACGGGGCCCCGTTTCAATTGAGGGCGCTCTAAAACGACGGGTGCACGTAACCAATGTAACGCACACCCGTCAATTTGCGCAATGATTGAATTATCGCCTTTTACCCCCAATTATATGCATAAAAAGTAACTATCCGTCGAGTTGAGGGCAGAATAAGGTACCAGAACTCCTTGCGGCATCCAGTTCGATGATTTAATTTAACCTTTGACCAGCGTCCGAATTAAGGAAAAAAATCTAAGGAAATTATGGTTGCCCGGCAGATTTTTTGGTTGCCCGTATTTTATGTGCTTATTTTGTTTAACTTAGTAATCTACACCCAATGCGATTATGCGCCGCGCTAGAAGTCACAGTTGTTATAATGTACACAATTATGACAGTCATTTAAAACATGAATATGTTACTAATACTAAGTAATCACATCACCGTCACTCACACCATCATCATCTTGTTATTTTCAAACTTTTGTTCTTTCAGTTTCAGAAGAAGTTTCTGTTGTTGGAGCTTTGGAGCTATTACTATAAACATATTGAGATTGAGAATCTCGACCACAAAAAACTTGAACTTGAATATACATGTACTTGTAAGTACATGTATATTCAAGTTCAAGTTTTTATAGATAGATATTTTTATTGTAGTACATGATATAAATGTAAATGTTGAGTTGACAATTCAAGTTGGGTTATATATTGGAATTGTTAAGGCACACCTAAGTAGGGTTAGTTAGTGTTGCTGTGCGTGCTGTTGTTGTTGCTGCTGATGCTGAATTAGCCTTTAATCCTCCACCTCTGAAGCAGATTCATCACTCTCACTCCACATCATCATGATCTGTTCATCTTCATCTATATCATCATCATCATCATCATCATCATCATCATCATCATCATCATCATCAACGTCTGTGTTAGCATGTGGAGTGGTGGGATCAGTATGATCTACAAGTGTGACATCATCATCTGCTTCGTTTGTCTCAAGAGTGGGAGGAGTATCTATTTACTTCTTGTAAAAGAATTGGTTGCCCACCAACCAAATAAGTACATGTTGGTTGCCCGGTGCTAATTTTGGGTGTCCCGGGCAACCGGGCAACCACTTAACGCGAACGCTGCCTTTGACCCCAACATCACACGACACAAGCTAAAATTATGTCTTTTTTGACCGATTTCCTACGATGAGACCACCATTTTCTTGACGAGAGTACACCATTTTATAGAATTTTTAGGGTAAGTGTGATAATTGTTAGATTAAATATAGACCCTTTAGTAATCAAAAGTGATGCCTTTGTAACGGTTATCTCTGTGATAAGAGAGTTATTTCGTTGTTTAAAATCGGCAAAATCGGCTTTTTATTAATTTTGAAATTTACTGTGACGTGAGGCCGTTCCCTTGGAAACACAGTCCCGTTCTCAAGCCTGCCCTCTATTGAAAAGTGTTTTTTGTTCGTATTCCGGCAGGCGACGGATTTCCGTCACTTGATGAATTGCCGTGTAAAAATGACGGCAGTGCGTCACTAAATAGTGCGCCCTCAATTGAAACGGGGCCCCGTTCTACAGCTGACTGATTACGGTGCCGTTCCTGTATAAAATCCAACTTTCTTGACCACGTCTTTGATGACATATCCAGGGTAATAAATCATCCCCTCCTACACCATTTATCTGATTTATTTTACACCAACCAACTGTGTCTTGCCAGCGTGCGTGCTACCATTTCCACCGCCATCCTAAGCATAGCTCAAGGCACTTTAGTCTGGGTATAACTAGAAGCCCTATATACTACTTTTGAAAATGTTCTTGTGTTAAGAAATTCCAACTTTTAATTTCAATGTGTCATAAAAACTAGCGCTATATCATATTTTATAAAAACAAAAGTTCAAACTTCGAAGAAAAAAAATCACATTATATTATCCAAAGAGCAGATTTTAGTTTTAAAACTTGCCTAAATCTGGCGGTAAGTCACCATGTGTGGAAAGTCATGTGGCAAAACTGCAGCGCCTCAGGCTTGTTTCTAGTTCCACTGCTGCCACACTCAAGGTCCCCCAGCATGCGGTCAATGGTGTTGGATGGATGTAATTCTTGGGTGGAACTTAATACTAGCGTCATGGCCAGTTCAACCTGTCAAACTTGGGCTCAAACCTTACAGGCAACTGGAATGTAAGCAAAATCCTCTACATATCCACATTTTGTTTTCTGAATACCGTATTAGAAATTACGTATTTTAAGACGCTACCAATTGGTTACTTTCAATTAACGTGTATGCCTGGTGGGTTTTCTTTATTTATGTGTTTGAATGGCAACGGTAGTTCGAATATTATCTGTTCCTATATCACTCACTATACACCAAACACAAGGTGTATGTATCGATCATATAAGATCCGCAACGAAATCGATCACGGGTTCTTTTCATTTTCTTTCGCAACATCCTTTTATTTCAATTAAATGCCAGATGAATGTAAGAACCTTCTGAATGAAAATTAAAAAAACAACATTTAGTTTAAAAGTCAGTGAGGACACGTTACAAAATATTGTGATTAAACCAATTATGCGACCTGCTTATCCCAGGTATTACTGAACCACCACTAGACATGTTTTTAATTATTATTATGCATTACTCATGGTTATTCCAAATATGGTGATGAAATTGAATAATTCTTTATTTTTTGAAACATTGTGTGCAATTTTGAAACTCTCGTCTGCAGACGTCTACCGCATGAAAAGTGTTAAGCATCCTTTTCTACGCCAATATTAGCCGCTCGTGAACTGCTTCTACCCCAACACCACAAAAACAGAAATAAATCCCGGCTTCCTAGTAGTTTAACCTCTGGTATTCAAATCATGGTATATCATTTTGAATGAAGAAAGCGCAAGGTCAGCCACCAGGGAACTGCAGTGGTGTCATGAAAAAGCAGGTCCTATAGGAGCCCTATCCCTATCTTAACTAGTAGGCCTACGTGTTTTATACTGCATGCATCAGTAGTTCGTTCTACAAAGTCGCGGTTTATATTTTCTATGGGAGGCTGGGAGCTAGAACACTCATGTATGGGTTACTGGTATTTTTTTTCTAAATAATCTGAATTCCATGGCGACTTTTGCAGGTTATGAATGTACAGAGTGTTTGCATCAAGGGTGTTTCCTTTCTGCAGACCAAGGATCATTCTAAATGGGCGGTTTCAACAAACAGCAATAACCTTTGGACTTGTATTGGTGACATTAATAGACAGGTAAGGTGTTACATTTTTCTCTCTACGTTTGAGGGGGGTGTTCGTATAGCCTACTTTAATGTATGAATGTTCAGTGCTCTACCTTTAATTCCTTTTGTGAGAGGGGGGCACTCCAGGGATCCACCTCTTTAAATATTGTCCTTATAACGGTATTTTATAGAAACTCTATTCAGATGGCCCACATTGTTGAACTTCAGTAGGCAGGGTAACGGTAGGCTACCCTTTCTCGTCTCTCACTATTTTGTTTTGCACTCGTTTTAAAGAGGACAAAACATGATGTGCGCCTGCATACTGCCTAGGAAGGAACACTGAATCTGTCAGTCAGCTGCCTGGTAATACAGTGGTATTGAAGTCACTTGTGATTTTTGGATATGGGTTCGGGTGGTGAAAGTAAGGACATCATGACGGTTTAATAATAGTTCTATAATCCTTAACATATGTGTAACATGTTTACCTGTAGTTTCCTCTTTTTATTCATCACAGGATAGTCAGAAGAACCGGGGAGGCGGCACTGTGTGCTTTTCGCTATACGATGTGTGGAAGGCATACTATTCAGCCATTCAACAGTATGAAGACTGTCCAACAAGATCCCCAAGGGCAATCCTGGCCGTGAACCAATCAGATTCTCTAAGCTGTAGTTTTACAGGAAGAGCGGACTCCCAGACACCCCATCGCTACCTGTTTCTAAGTTCTTTCATTATGGCCCTCATGGTGAATGGTTAATTGAAATTCTCACAAACCTAGCTGGTCTCTAAGCATAACCGCACGTAAATGCTAGGTCTATATTTATACAGATATGTCTTGATGTGTAATATTTAAGGTAATAAAGGATAACATCAAGGTTACCCTCTCAGTTAATGTCAAAGATGATTTCTTGCACAAGTCCAGCATGCTAGCATGTTGTGCCCCAAGAGATTTGAAACTAACACATATAACGGGGTGTGCTATAAAAAGTCACTATCATAATGCTATTTCACGCGAGCTTGTTTTTTGTCGTTTGCGGAGCTGCGTCCAAGATGCATGAAATTCGCGAACAACTATGCATGTATGCACGTGACGATTTCACGAATGGCCATTCAGAACACACGGTCATTTTTTGAACGCGCCCGGAAGGCACTTCTTGGTTTACGGACGTACGCTCGTACGCATACGCACGCATATAAGCACGCATGTAATAAGCACGCATTGTTGGAATAATGTCCGTAGCATTATGACATGTGCTAAAGTAATTAGCAGCTTTTAAAATATGGTATAAATAGGCATGCATTTGACCCCATAATCGAAAGGAAATGAAGTCAAATTAAAACGTACATAATAACAACAACAGAGAACTTGATTAAAGTCGGTTGTACTACTTGTCTCAGGATTATTTCCTCTTAAAGATCCTCGTTTAGCAATATTATTAGCCTTTCATCCCAATGTAAAGTCAGAACATAAAACTACTGGTCACGTGTTGGACCTGAAGCATGCTGGTACTGCTCAGGAAATGTTCTTTTGGCTTTATTTTGGTGGGCATAGTTCTAAGTATATTTTTAAGTTCACTTTATTTACTACTGATAGTATTAATTAATTGGATTAACATTATAGAATCGTCATTAGCATTTATGCTGGTGATATCGTTTTCGTACTTACAGACGTTAATTATTTGAGGAAATCTATTGACACATTGTTATGTCTTGTAGCTCTTCCCCTCCTTTCTTCCCAGGATTTGGTATTTGATTTTTTTTTTAAAGTACATAATTTTTAACAATGAAATGCGTTTGATGGTCGTAATTTTGTATTGATCAACTACTGTAACTTCCATGTGTTTGTTTTAAGAAACTTTTAGTAAAACATGAACTCACTGACAGTGACTTGACAGTACAGGGTATCTAAAAAACAATACAACGCACCATTAGCGATCATAACTTCCTAATTAAGTATCTGATTTTTACAATTCAAACGGTAAAATGAGGCCAAATTAGTTTTCTACAATTGGAAGAAAACAGCGTTTAATTCTGTTAAGTAATTATGGAGATAGCTGTGATTACGTAAGAGTAGTCACGGAACACTTCCATCCAATTTGCCAAGTTTGACAGATTTTCACTTGAACATTAATGAGTAAGTAACCAGCCGCGCAAGTGAAAATCTGTCAAACTTGGCAAATTGGATGGAAGCCTTCAAGTTGCAAATGTGAAGACTAGAAGCTTGATAAGCTGTATGCGGGATGTTATTAGATCTTGAACTTGGTTTAATAACGACAATGTTCGTATTTACTAAAACTTCCATTATTTTGTTTCCAATTGTTATATAAAAAAGATTGAACTTATCCTACAAATTTTAAATTTTACTGTTCTTAAGTATAAAATGTGATGAAAATAATCTAGACAACTTTTATTATTTTATATTTTGTGTTAAACTTTGGTCTCATCTGGCATATTATTTGGTGTAAAATAAAATCTAGAACCATAAAAACACGTTAATCCATGTCATTTTGTAGAGAAGTATTGTTTTCATGTATGTGCTGTCTGAATCACTCAATATGAGCAAACTTGGATGGAAGTGTTCCCAGACTAATGTTACGTAATTGCTCATTTCTCTGGAATTACTAAACCGAATCACATCCAGTTTTCTAAGTCGGGTCATTTTGTGATTTGACCCCAAACAAATTGCTACAAAAGGTTTTTCAACTGATTCTGCTTCCAGGTGATATCATGAATGGCCAAAAGAAAGTCCCAACAAATCTAACTTCCGGAAAGTGGTTATTTTCAAGATGGCGTCCAAGATGGCCGCCAACATCATAAAATGGCTATAACTCTGGTATTAATCACCCTAGAGATGTAAATTTTGTATTTATTCCTAGGTTTTAGGGTGTGATAAACTCAATCAGACTGGTTTAAGGTTTTCTAGACACTCAGGTGCACTCTACAACAAAGATGGCGTCCAAGATGGCCGCCAATATCATAAAATGGCTATAACTCTGGTATTAATCACCTTAGAGATGTAAATGTGGTATATATTCATAGGTTTTAGGGTGTGATAAACTCAATCAGACTGGTTTAACGTTTCCTAGACACTCAGGTGCACTCTACAACAAAGATGGCGTCCAAGATGGCCGCCAATATCATAGTGTGGCTATAACTCCGTTATTAATCATCCTGGGTATGTACATTTGGTGTCTATCTTTAATAGGGTTTTTTTTGGGGGGGGGGGGTAATCAACTCAATCCGACTAGGTTAAATAACTCCAGACACTCAGTTGTACCATAAAACAAAGATGGCGTCCAAAATGGCCGCCGTTTATGGCAAAATGTTGATTGTTTCCTTGTTTAAAATCCAATAAATTAACACTTAAAATAAATAGACTAGCAGTAGAGAATATGAATTTATTTGATATCCCTCATCCCATTCCCAACATCACACACTCAAAGTTCACTGTCCCCTCACACACTTACACTATGGGATTAAGTAAACAATCACTCATAACTAAAAGGGGTTCAGTCTTAGACACATTGATTTTAGGCTAAACAAAGTGGCAGCAGAAGAAAAGCGGTCAACAATTTCTTGTATACCGCCAGCATTAGTTGCAATTAGGGCAGAATCATCTGAGTACAGCTCCCTGATATATATTTCTCTCACTTTGGTTAAGGCTTTGAGTCTTGACAAATTGAACAGCTTTTCATCTGAACGAGTCCTGATGCGCGCTACCTTGTCTAGGTTTGTAGCCATTGTTTCCAAAACTGCAGCACGATACAGAGCAAACAAAGTTTGAGCAAGGATTCACTAACATTTCCTCCAATGGACACTTTTCTAAACATGTCCTCATGGAACAACTCGATCATTGTCTATCTGGGCATTCGTATACTTTGAGCACCTCCCACAGAGTGTTCACCGTATCAAACGCCTTGGAGAAATCAACAAAGACTACTATACAATGGTTGCTGCTGTTCTACGGCCTTCTTCTGAAGTTGCATCAAATTGAAAATGATGTCATCGGTTGCTCTATCAGCCCTAAAGCCATACCGCCTCTCAGGAAGTACCTCTTTTGCGATAATCTTAAGCTGGTTGAGGATTACTTTTGCCATGATTTTGCCAGTTATGGATAGTCACTTGTGTCACCCTTGTTCTTGTAAATGGTAACAATCATTGCGTCTTTAAAGTCCTGAGGGAAACATTCGCTTTGCCAGCAAGCATTGAATAGGTCTAATAATTCAGTCTTTAGTATATCTGATGGTATGCCATCTTGCCCTGGTGTTTTACCACTGCTGGTGTCATCCACAGCCTTATCAAGTTCATCCATAGTGATATGTTCCCATCATCATCATCATCGGTCGTCCTTGGACGGAATATTGGAAGCAGCAGTTACAAATTTCCTCCAAGCAAGTTTATCCAACATAAGCTGTTGAACTTCATTGGGTTCAAGATCAAGGTCCTTTGAGATGCTGTCAGGATAGGTGGTGGATCTCCTGCCACGGGATGAATGGCCTTCACTTGGAGTCCAGAAAAGCACTCGGGAGACAGGTTGATCGGATGCTCGTAGGCAGTGTCCAGCAAACTGGAGCCGTCGCTTCCTTACTGAGTTAGCCAGCGGAGGAATTTCACCATACACCTCTTCATTAGTTTTGTGGTCTCTCCAACTGATGTTAAGGACTCTCCTCAGCAACTGTGTGTAGCATCCATTTATTCTGTCCTCAAAAGTCTTTGTAACTGTCCATGTCTCTGAACCATATAGTAGAATACTTTCCACGCAAGCTCGGAAAAACTTGATTTTAGTTGGCCTATCAAGTTTAGATGTTCCCATAGCTCCTCTTTTGTTGCTATAGTAGTAAGCCCTTGACAAGCTTTGTGGTCAGCTGCACCTTGTTGGTTTAGTAGAGTACAGAGAAGTGTTCCCTCCAACGCTCAGTGATATCATTCAAATTGGTACACAGCTTGCTCCCATTTGCAGTTTTCACTGGGGCCACTGTATTACTTCTTGCATGGTCCATAGATAGTTTTTAGACCTGAAAAGAGCCCATGAGTGTCATCTCTGCTCGACATTGCTTCAAGCTCAGCTGTTTTTTTATTCCACCATTTGTCCTTCAAGCCTCCGATCTCCTTTTGAACTTTGGATCCGTTACTTAAATGATCCATCAATGCTTGAATTCTGTCATCTTGTTCTTGGACCCAGTCAGGATTTTTTTCGTTTAGGATGACCAAGTATTTCGATAACGGTTGAGAAGATGGATTCTCTAAGGGATCACGTCAAAACTCGACCGCCCGGCAACCGCCGGTTACGGCCGGTTCCGTTCGGTTCTCACAAAACGTGTCGTCTGTTATAATATACACACATAATGAGGTCAAATAGTAACAGTCTGGTGAACACGACCGGTTGAAAGTGCCTCGTCACACACGTGAGCAATAACATCTTGAAGTAATGGGCTCTTTTAAGACTTAAAAGTCTCAGTTGATAACCAGTACAATACAGCTATTGATTTTCGCTGGGGTTGGCTTTTTCAATCTGTTTATAGCTCAATTAACTTTTTAAAATCAATACCGAAAGTCTATGAATGTTTTTTTTTTATAGAACGATTATAGAGAGAGCTATTATGACCGCAAAGTAACAGATTGATAGTGTACATTGGTCAGATTACAGCATTAAGTCAACCGGCGGTTGTTCAGTGTTGCATGCGCGAATATTCATATACCAGTAAAACATTTGACCTGAAAGAACCGGGCGGAACCGCCCGTAACCGGCAGTCAACGGGCGGTCGAGTTTTGACGTCTCCCCTAAGGAGTTTCCACTGTTCTTCAACATTATTTGGATCTGAGATGATTTTGTTGCCTTGAAGAGATTTTGTCATTGCTGTTTCAAGTTTCCTTTTGTGTTCTTCATCTTTCAACTTGTTAACATTTAATTTATTGGGTGCATTGCTAGGAGACGGAGTCTGATTTGGGAACGTACCATGTAGTGGTCAGTTGAGCATTCTGCTCCCCTCGTTGCTTTTGTTGATAAGACATCAGCAATATCTGTCCTACGAGTCACAATGTAGTCAAGCAGTTTGTCCGCCCTGGGTACATCATCAACTACTTTAGCCAGCTCTTGGTAAAAGGACTCCTTTTCTTCATCCGCATATAACATGATTGGTGCATATACAGGGTGAGTCAAAAAAAAGTTTACCCTAATTGAAAAAATAAAAATAAATATTTCTGACCACAAAATCAAGGCAAACGAAACTTTAAATGATGGCGCCATTTCTTTGCTATCATCTGAAGAAAAAAATCACGCTATTTGATGATACCGTTAAGTAAATATGACTATTTCTGTACAGGAGCTGTTTTTTCACCAAAAACACGGTTTTTAATTTCAAGCTTAACGAGCTTAATAATGTTTACTAGGATTATGATGTAAAGCATTACACATCTTGTTTATTAAAAGAATTAAGTAGACAATAGACTTGTTCAAAATTGTCTCCTAATAGATTAAAACATGAAATATGGATTAAATCGTATCACCACTGTCAGTTAATACATAATAATTGCAAGGATTAAATAGTCCGCAAGGGATATTCATAAACATGATAAAACTAGATGAGGATATTGAATAAAAATTGTCACCAGTGACTATCTGATAATGTGAATAATATACGATATAGTATTTTGATAAAATCAATAAACATAATATTGCACTTATTTTTCGTAAATATGTCCGATTAAGTAAACATTATCCTTGAACCAATCAAAAATTGTCAATGTCCACAGTAAGACTAGTAAGTAATAGTCTATCCCTCTCTTTCTCTCTCTACATGTAAAATTTATTCCTGTTAATGAATAGAGACCCACTTGATAATCCAGCATCTTGTTTGGTCTTTCTCCTGATCTTTGAGAGTGTGCTTAGGATGGTTGCACTGAGGGACAATATACAGCTTTGAGGCCTATTTATGACACAATTACCACACTTTAATCATTTCATAACAAAGGAATTGATCCTTTCGCTGTCGGTATTGTAATTTTGTATTGGTCGTATCTTATGAAATATAATGGTTAAGATCTGGAAGCGTGTTCGGACGTTAAATTGATCACTTTCATTCAAAACAGCGTAAAATAAGTTTCCCTCAACCAATCTAAACCAGATAAAATTCATATTAAAGCTAATTAATTTGTCTTTATACTGTAGTAAATAGTTTTCAAAACAAACGAATACTTTTTCTAAAAAAATCGCTGAAGTTGAGTAAACCTTTTTTTGACTCACCCTGTACATCGATAATATTCAATTAAGAAACGGTCCTTTCCAACGGGAACACGTAATTGAATGAGACGTTCGGATATTCCTGTGGGAAGTGTTGGTATTTTATTAGCAATTTTATTAAAGATGGCAAATACTGCATCCCTTCTTCAATTGGGTTTCCCAATCCAGTAGAAAGCATGAGTGATTTCTTCAATCTGATTTTGTCCTTCGATCCTTTATGTCTCTTGTAAAGCGACAATATCAATGTTGTATCTTGTCAACTCCTTGGTTATCAAAGCAGTTCTTCTTTCTGGTATTGAGTCGTTATCTAGCATTATCGGCCATATTGGACGCCATCTTTGTTCTAGTGTGCACCCGAGTGTCTAGGAAACTTTAAACCAGTTTGATTGAGTTATCACACCCTAAAATTTAGGAATATATACCAAATTTACATCTCTAGGGTGATTAATACTTTTCAGAGCTATAGCCATTTTATGATATTGGCGGCCATCGTGGACGCCATCTTTGTTTTAGAGTGCACCTGAGTGTCTAGAAAACGTTAAACCAGTCTGATTGAGTTTATCACACCCTAAAACCTAGGAATATATACCAAAGTTACACCTCTAGGGTGAATAATACCAGAGTTATAGCCATATTATGATATTGGCGGCCATCTTGGATGCAGTGGCGTAGCCAGGTTTTTCTCAGTGGGGGGGCAAAGGGGGGGCCGGGAGTTTTGGTGGGGGGGCAACAACCAAATTGAGGATTGAATTTCCTTGTGTTGTGAATAGGTTAGTCCCAAATTATTTCAACTGACATTTCCCACAGGGGGGGCAACAGGGGGGGCAGAGAACCCCACAGGGGGGGCAGCTGCCCCCCCTTGCCCCCCCTTGGCTACGCCACTGCTTGGATGCCATCTTGAAAATAACCCCTTTCCGGAAGTTAGATTTTTTGGGACTTTCTTGTGGCCATTCCTGATATCACCTGGAAGCAGAATCAGTTGAAAAACCTTTTGTAGCAATTTGTTTGGGGTTGAGGTGTTTTTTATCACAAAATGACCCGCCCAAACTATGTTGCCTTTATTTTGTTGTTTGGGTTGTTCTATTCAGAAACTTATTCAGAAAGTTACAATCCTCTAAAGGTGCGTTGTATTTTTTTCTGAGACACCCTGTATGTTGCGGAGGTTTTTTGATAGTGATATAATTTGTATGAAAACAGCCATATTATTTTTAAACATAAACAGTCCTTAAAAAGGACACACTCCCGACACAGTGTCATTTTACTACAATATGTGTGTTTGATTTAAGAATTATTACAAATGAGTTTGGGAAAGAGGAGCGGGGAAAGATACGAACTTTATGTTTTGAGGCTGTAAAATGGAGGTAATGTATCCGGTAAGTAAGCAGAAAAAATAGCCAATTTCTCCGGGATTACTGAACCGAGTCAAACGCGAGAATTTTCCTTCAAATTACTAGCAAACTAATTTGACTTTATTAAGCAGTTATAATCAATAGGGAATGTACGTGTATACTTGCACGTTATGATGAATTGAGTACGTGTATTTTCATGTTATAGCAACCATTATATATTCATGCTGTCCTTAAGGTTTGATACATGGCTGCAACCTATAAAGTTTGCAGTAGGCGCTATACATGATGGGATCGTCATGTCTCATAATGGCAGCCCCCATAGCTAGCTGGTTTCGAAATTGTCTCTCACCGAAGCTTCATATAGATTCAGCATTTAATCATGATTTAAAGAAGATTAACCTAACAGGATCAATGAAGAATGTTTAACGGATCAGGTGAAAGTAATGATAGGATTAAACTGAATTGTTTCATGAGTGACCTTTGTGTTTCGTTGGCCTCGCTGTCTCGTAACATATTCGTTGAAGTTGCCCAGTTGACTATAAAGAAGTTCATCAAAGAAATCTCATGAAGTGTCGAGTTTAAAAGCCGAAGAAGCTGTGAGAGATCACTATATAATGAACAAAGCCAATGTGTATTCTCAATGAATCCTATACGTACAATTTCATCCTCTTTTAATACATTTAATCATGACCTCATACTGAGATGCTAGGTTTGAGGCACAAACCAGGGGTAGTATGGTATCAAAGCTTAAGGCCAATGAACATGATTCAGTGTCGTATTTTAACCAGTATACGAATGCAGACGACGGTGGACACGAACGGCCGTTAATTTTGAATTAACGTTGGTTTCAATGTAACAATGGATTTTGATTACATGACCCCATACAATTCATCACACGTTGGAACTATATTATTTCATCCTAAAACCGCTGGAGTTGAATAACCAACTCCAGTGTCAGTATCATTTTTTGAATTTAAACCGTTGTTAAGTGTTCGTCCCATTCACTTGATCACATAACCTCGTTGGCATATTTTAACCTGAAAATTCGTGAATACGCCGTGTCCAGCGTCGTCTGTGACACGCCTATAGAGTCTTTTTACTCCTATAGAGTCCACACAGCACAGATTAGATTTATTCCGTTAGCGCCCTCAACGGAATAAATCGCAATAACACTAGTTTAAGATTACGTACAAATATAAAATACGTACAGTATATATTTTAGATTAGACACCTTGGAAATCATGTTGATACATAATTGTATGCCAAAACACTCAGGGGTTGGTGGTCGGGGAGGTAAAAACAAGGATGGGGAGGTAAAAACAAGGATGGCACAAGCTTAAACTATAAATTGGATATCCTACAATCTTAAACTAGTTGAGGGCGCTAACGGAATAAATCTAATCTGGATCTAACCCCACAGAATGCGAGACGAATGCTGTGTGGACTCTATAGGAGTAAAAAGACTCTATAGGCGTGTCACAGTCGTCGGTACGAATGGCTGACCTCTTCCTTGTTACAATTCCATGAGATGCTTGCACGCATGTCTTTATTGACGGTGTTTGTAAAACACACTCGTACGTACGATTAATCATTCTGAATTATCTCTACTAAACTTATACCATTTATAATTTGTAATGCTACCTATCGTTTGCTGTGCTCACGGTCCATCCCGTTAACCGCGTAGGGCACAAGGGACAGACCCGACGTCGGGCCCGACGTGTAGAGCACCAAAGGGGAATGGGGCAATTTCCATTGTAAACTAAATTTATTCCACACTTTTTTAACGCCTCTCACATTGTTATGACTAGTGAGTGTAAAAACTGAGAAAACACCCCAAAATAGCGAACACGTACCGGGAAAGACCTGCTGCGAAAGAGTCTTAGTGCTTTTGGGATGGGTTGAGGTTACACTTTCCACGCGGCAATTAGTTATGCCATAATACAAAACAGATTTTTCAGAAACCTTTCCCAATTTTCAAAGTATACCTCAAGGATAACAGAACCAAGACTAGGCATGTTTGTACTTCTTTCAATGCATTTCTCATAGTGATTTTAAATAGGGTATTGAAAGTCAATACAATATGGTTTTTTAAACATGTTGTGAACTTTTGGAATGTCGTCTGCAGACGCCTGCCGCGTGGAAAGTGTTATGGAAGTGAGTTACGTGTATTGGGTGGGTGGGGTGGGCGGGGTGATGACGGGTGTTCCGGCGGGGATAGTGGTTTTTAGGATCAAGATGGGTGTAATAAGACATGAAATATAATTAGATTCCAGTCAATTTGACATTCAGCAAAGTAGGACTTATTGGAGGATAATAATTATATATATAATTTTTTTTTTATATATAAGAAAAGATTTGCATATAGGCTGTCCAAAAAGTCACTTTGAAAATGTGTAATTAATGATTTTCTTTTCGAGATATCGACGATTATGTAAATTTTTCTCCATAGAGCTGTGTATAAATGCTCATTTTCTCCACCCCACTGTCTTTTAATGCAAGACCCTGCGACATTAAGACTTCTCGGACACGTGCCATAGACGTAAATGATTACTTTAAACGATTTAAAGTTTATCATGTTTATTTATCGAAATGGCAGAAATACGAGGGTTTAACTCTCTCTAGTAGGAACACAATTCGGAGAAAAACGGGTTTTTTTTAATATCAAAAATATAATTTTAAACGAATTACGTTTTAATGAGAAAAAAAATTGAATACAAGTTTTGCCTACTTCCCCCCCCCCCCCCCCCCCCCCCCCCCCCTCCTCCGAACGGCGTGTAGTATAACATGATTTAAATAGTATTTAAAAAGACTTGTTTGATTCTAAGACACGTGGAGTTGACACAGATAATCTTTACTAACTATTTAAGGTTGAATTAAGTTCTGCATACTTCCGCCGGCCCCCCCCCCCCCCTCCTTTCTCCGTACGGCACAGGGGTCTAAAATGCTCTAAAATGTAATACAAATTCATCTCCGATTTTAAGACATGTCCTCCGGCGCATGGCACAAACCACACGCCATGATCGAGGTCATCGATTCTCATATAAACGGCCGAAAATATTGACAGATATCAAAAACCTACTCCTTCCACATCCTTTGTAAATTGTCTATAAGGATTTATGTCAATAAAAGCCAACGGGTGAAAAGTCAATACACCGAATGACCCAGTTCATGGCGTAGAGAATCTCTCATGGGCTCCATCGTTAACCACTGCTGGTCGGTTGAGGGTCCAATAAAGCCGCCTTCGCCACGTGGTATTAAGGAGATTATTGAAATTAGTCAGATAAGATAAAACACAATTGTATAGGCGGTATATTTAGGTCAAACTCGCTGGTCATAAGGGTCGCTAGTCATAAGGGTCACTAGTCATAAGGGTCGCTAGTCATAAACCCTAGCCCTAACACTAACCCTACCCCAACCCTCACCCTAACCATACTCTACCCTAACCCTAACACTAACCCTAACCCTAACCCTAAACCTTACTCTAAACCCCTACCCTAACCCTACCCTAAACCTAACCATAACCCTAAGATACTTTTATGACTAGCGCACTAGGAAAATACACGTTATGACTCTCTCTCTCTCTCTCTATGTCAGATGGCACCAGGTGGTGCTGCTGTGGCCTTCACAAGAGCTCGCCATTTGGTTCGGTTTGATGCACGTCGTGTTGCTTCTATCGTACTTAAACCAGTGATCCTTTTAATGTCATCAGTCCATGATGTTATAGGGCGTCCTCTGCCACGACTACCTTCTACTGCACCTTGCAGAATTAATTTCTCGACACTGTTATCTCTCCTGGTAAATGACCAAAGTAGCGCAGCTTTCTGATGTTGATGTCCCTCCTTAGTGTGAGCTTTGTTCTAACTCTTTCCAATACCCAGTGATTGCTTCTCTTCTCCCTCCATGAAACTCGTAGGAGTCGCCTATAGCACCACATCTCAAATGCATCAACTCGTTTCCTGTCATTCTTTGTCATTGCCCATGACTCACTTCCATATGTGGCGATGGAGAAGATGGCTGCTTTCAGGAAGCGTACCTTGAGATTCATTGATAGCCCTTTGCTCTTCCAGATAGTTGACATATCTTGTAATGTCTTGCGAGCTATTGCCAGTCTACGTTTGATCTCTGTTGAACTGTCACTCTTGGTGTTGATAAGAGATCCTAGGTACTCGAACTGTTGTACAACATCTATCTTCTGTTTATCTAGTGAGAAATCAGCCCCTGTGTCCTCTTTGTCCATTACCATTATTTTTGTCTTTTTAGTGTTCAGCAGAAGACCTTTCTTCTCACTTGCTTCTTTTACCCTTTGTAGAAGGTCCATGAGTTCTTTTCGGCTGCTGCATATGAGTGTGGTATCATCAGCATATCTTAAGTTGGTAATTTTAATTCCTCCGAATTTCACACCACCTTCAAAGCTCTCCAATGCTTCTCTCATAATATCTTCAGAATACACATTGAAGAAGCTTGGTGACAATATGCACCCTTGCCGTAATCCTCTTCCTATGGCAAACCATTCTGTATCACCACTTGATGTTCTCACTGCAGATTCTTGGTCTTCATACAGCCTACAGGTCAAGTCGATGAGGTGTTTTGGGAAACCCATTTTCTTCATGGTCTCCCACATTTCATTGTGGCTGACACAGTCGAAGGCCTTGGAGTAGTCTATGAAGACCATGTACAGGGGGAGTCGATGTATTTTGCACTTCTCCATGATGTTCCTGATGTTGACAGTTTGGTCCCTAGTTCCTCTCCCCTCTCTGAAACCAGCCTGCATAATAGAAATCTCCTGATCTAGCTTTAATTTCATTCTATTTATGATGATCCGGAGCAGCACCTTACTGGCATGTGAAATGAGGCTGATGGTGCGATGATTGGAGCATTCCTTCAAATTGCCTTTTTTTGGTAGAGGAATGAAGACAGCTCTACACCAGTCTTTCGGCCATTCTTTCTCCTTCCAGATAGAAATACAGAGACGCCACAGGAGATCAACACCTTCTTCACCTGTGGCCTTCCACATTTCTGCAGGTATGCCATCTGTTCCTGGTGACTTTCCATTTTTCATCTGATGTAATGCTTTCTGTACTTCTGATCTCAATGGTGGAGGCTCATCTTCTGCTGATCCATGACTGTATGTGTGTTGAGGGTCCTTTGCGTTATACAGCATGGTGCTATATTCCACCCACCTGCGCGTTATATCCTCTGTCTCTGTCAAGGTGTTTCCATTTTCATCATTGATAACATCAGTTCTCGGGGTCCATTTTCCGGTTACATCTTTGATTATTTTGAACATCTTCTTTGAGTCACCTGCACTGGACTCGAGGTCATCACACTTCTTTTCAACAAAAGCTTTCTTGTCCTCTCTAGCACTCCTGGCAACTTCCTTGTTTAGACGAGACCACTCCTCTTTTTTACCTTTTACTTTGGCCTTTTTCCTCTCATCAGCAAGATCTAATGTGCTCTGTGAGATCCAAACTTGTTTCTTCCTGTTTTTTGGGGATGTGCTTTTTGGCTTCAGACTGGACAATTTCCTTCATGCTCTCCCAAAGCTCATTTTCTTCTGACTGTAATGACTAGCGACCCTTATGACTAGCGTATTTTATAGTCATTATCCTTAATACCATTGTGAAGTACATGCACAGAGGCCGTACGTGACTGTACAATCGTACGTACGCGAGTATTCGCGTGTACGCGAGTACTTGGTTTACAAACACCGCTTTATTAACAAGGAAGTCTTCTCTCTCTTCATGACAAGGTCGTAATTGAAATTCAGTTTGCAATATATGTGACAGACAGGTTAACATTCAATTCGAGAATGCGGTTCGTGTATGTACTGCACGGAACATTGCTACGTTTGACCATCAGCGCGCAGTATGGTGATTACACGTACATGTATGTCCGGGGAAATCGGTTACATCAATTGAGGTAGCGCAATGCTATAGTACACGGCTATACGAAGAGTATCAAGCATATAAAGAAATACTGTACCGAAGCAAATAATAATCATAATATATACGATAAATGTACAACAAATAATAACAACAATAATAGTAACAGAATGCAAGTATATATATCATTATATGGACTATTATTACGTTCTTAATTTGAGGTATAACCGGATGAAACATCGTCGCTGTTCTGACATACCGGCACATCACAACAGGATTAAGTAAAGTGATGTGCCGGTATGTCAGAACAGCGACGATATGTTTCATCCGGTTATACCTCAAATTAAGAACGTAATAATAGTCCATATATTTTAGGCATGTGATCAACTATTTCATGAATGTACGCGGAATGTATAGTATGGGCCGATCACTCGTAATGTTTTCAGTCGATACGAGGTTCTGATTGACCATGAAGTGTATAGTGACAATTAAAAATCGAAAAGACCATTTTCAACTTGAGTATGTTCTTTCAATTATGTAATGAAACCAGTTTAATGGGCATGGCAGTTTTCTTTTCTTCAATAAATTATGTTTGGTGGCAAATATTTTGTCGTTATTTTCACTGAACTGCTCAGTTCAAATGACAAAAAAGTCAATGAAAGATATTCATATTAATTTCCAATTTATAATTTAGTTTTTTTATAGGCTGTAAGGAACTATGACCACCATTCGTTTAAGCCAAAACATACAAACTAACAAACAAACAAACAAAAAGGCCAACATAATATTGAATCAAATTCAATTGACTTGCGTATCCACGTTGTCACCACTGTAAATATTTGCAGCTAGTGTCTCCAAAAAGTGAATCGTCTCAATAAATCTGAATATTCATTTTTATAATTACACGCATGCATACAATCAAGTTTGTATTATGGCAAGTTTATTTATTGTTGTTAATATGAGAGCGACACAAATAAAATAAAACACCCTGAACTACAAATTGTCTATTGACGTGGTATTGTTTAATGCAACCATTGACTTTATCATACAGATAAAATATAATAATATAAATCATAATATAGGGCTTTTATTTTCATTTGGGACACAGTATATAATAATCAGTCTATCAGAACTAGCCGGGGAGACCTAATCGCATTGCATTGCACTGTATTGTTGTCTATTGAGGCGGTATTATCTCTATGAAAAGCAAGGCGTAAATTCAATCTGATAGCTGATGGGTTAGTATAGTAAGTGTCCCAGTAGAAAAAAGTCCGACTGGAACTCGTAAACATTATATTTCCCCCTCATGGTCACAACTTTATCGCCTTATAAAAAAAGTTCCCCAACAGTAAATTTGTGTGCATTTTTTTGGTTGCAATTCCGACTGATCTATTTAAAACACACGCTGACAATGTTTGTCGTACAACTCCCATACAATTGTTAAACTTGCAGGGCGCAAGGTTCATTTTGTAATTATCACAGGCTACACCTCACATTCCATCTACACTGAAAAATAATTTGGTGTCATTTTGACACTAAAACAAGTGTCAAAAAATAGGTCCTCAGTTGGCCACCTAAAGGTGTCAAATTGACACCATTATGGGTGTAAAATATGACACCTTTGGGTGTTCATTTTGACACCTAGGGTGGTTACCTGAGGACCCATTTTCGAAAAATGTCATTACACCCCAAATGGGGTGTAATATTGACTCTCTTAAGTGTCATATTGAGATACATTTACACCCCAATTGGGGTGTAATTTTTGGAAATGGGAAAATGAGTATTTGTCACCTCTAGCACATGTTTACGAGCCGGTAAGACTGGTAAGTATTTTAGCGTAATGTAAGACGTCCGTATGAAAAAGACGACCACTGAGCCAGATGAATCGGGCTATATGTAATGTTGCACGTATCATCGTATGCATGCATGACGAACACACACATAGTATTAGTAGGTCCATGCACTGACACACATTCCAAAATGAGTCCTGACACAACAGGCTAACAAAATGCTAGTCTCTGACTATGAAATTGTAATTTATTTCATCAGTTAGTTGGCGCAATATTAAACAACATGAACAAGGCTTACATTGCGCTAATTGTATTATAATTGTTATCAAAAATGTCTGGAAATGGAGCAGATCGGTACTTACCAGTCTTACCGGCTCGTAACATGCGGACAAAATGGCGACGAAAAAATATTTGCGTGCCAAGGCGCATGCGTTGATATGTTGATAGACGCCCAATTTTGTGTCAGAATTACACCATTTGGTGTCAGAATTACACCATTTGGTGTCATGCTGCTTCGACACCTCTAAAAACCGTGAGCTTTCCCGCCAACTATTGACGCCCTTGGAGTTATTTCAATTAATCTGACACCAGTTTTGGTGTAAATCACTAAATGATCACTGAAAGGTGTCCGTCGGACACTTAACGGTGTCACCGTAAATTATGTGCAAACCCATATCATTGACGATTACACCAATTCTGGAGTCAAAATAATACCTTTGTAAGTGTCATTTACAGTTGACTCCAAGAAGGTATCGCTGTGACACCAATTTCTTTTTCAGTGTATATTTAAAAAAAAAAGGATTTTACCTAATGTCATGATATCTAGCCTTTAATAAAATGTATATTTACGACTGGTACCGTTTGATAACTTATCTATAATACTGCCTCAGTCAGTCACGCTATGCCTAAGTTGTATTTGCTTTGTGATAACTTCTGCAATTATTTGATTCACAATAGATAGTGTGCATGGGGGTTTGGCGCATTTTATTAGGCGTGCTTGTTTGTACTTATAATTTTTACCCCGTATGGATGTATATGGTCTACATGTATTTCTAAATTATGGGTGTGGTCGTCTAACCTCTGTAACAGTTAAGCACACATTTAGCAATTGCAAGCAATTGGGGCCATACATTTGACGGCGTATATAGTTTCCTGGTAATGGAGTTTGAACAGCCTGCTTTCATTATTTTGAATGCCATGGCTGCCGTACATTGACAGATCAGTAATTGGCGCGCATCGAGAGACTACCGGGGGACGACACAGGCACAGGCATAAAATCTATTGGAAGTCATTGTAAGTAAAATTATGTTAATGTATGATTTTAATATATAATTATGTGAAGATCAGAGGATTAGACAGTTTTGCATTTCATGGGATTATTACCAAATTACATACATTTTGAAATATGTTAATTTGTTTGTAAAGACATTCTTGCTAAGCGAAATTTAAATATATTAAAGACTGTGAAAGGAAACTTAATAAAACTTTATGTTCATGAAAGTATTTCTCCAGTAAAATTCATGGATTCAATTGTTTACTACTGTGCATCGTATTATGTATACTTAATATTAGAATATTGATGCAAAAGTTGAATTGGTACACATTTGGTTCATAGAATATATCAAAGTATTAATGTACCTTAATCACATCCTGTGTGGATTCATTTTTCTGGGGGGAAATTAAATCTTTTAAATGTACGAGGGTCATTCAATAAGTTCTACCTCCTACCTCCTAACTTTATTATTATATGAGCCAGTCTTATCAAATATCACACGATTGTAGCTTGAAACCTCAGCTACAAATCCAATGTAAACTATCTGAGTACTGTTTGTACTTTTCCGGACATGCAGTGAGAACCAAACCTCGATTTAGTGTGACGGAAACGGATGAAAAACAGCAAAATATCGCCGAAGTGCTTTTCAATTGGCCTATTGTAAGAGGCAAAACATACCTTTCGGTCAAATATAACCGTTCTAAATGTCAGATATCTCTTTAACAGACTGTAAACAATAAAGTTGACTGATTGGTTTGGAAAAAATATGCCCTCTGATTAGCCAGATCCAGGTCAGGACAACCATTCAGTTTACACCTCCCATAGAGAACCCTGTAAAAGTCATATTTGACTTTCATGATAACTAAGCGATCTTCAATATATCGAACTAAATGGAGGGATTTAAAGTCTGTCAAAGCGATAATTTTCTATCATTGACTACCTGATTGACTATTCTGAAGGTTGCACATAAGTAAAACTCATAAAGTGACTATTATGGTAAAGATTTAACATTCAAGGCATCATTGTGGCTTAAGTTGTAACAACGAAAATTTGACTGATGGCAGGATTCTGGTATGCCAAAGGCATAGCGATACATTTGAGTTGATAGTACACTATTTGCAAGCTTACAATAGTTAATATTGTTTACAATCTTACCTATTCATGATAATACTGTAATATATTCAGATATCATTTATTCATTTCCATTTTCAGTATTTAAATCATGCTCTTATATCTAACCATACAATACGAAAAAACACCCGAAAACATGTTTATATTTGTAAGGTAATTTTCTGTGTCCGTTGTCCAAAATCCCTCTCTGGCTTTGACCGCGTCATAACAAAAGTAAAACAGATGTCCATTATCATTTACTACACATTTGTAGCAATGATTCGGAGCTATACTCATGACAAATGTCATGAGGTTGACATTAATATTAGCGATGTTATGAGGAAGGAGGTAGAACTTATTGAATGACCCTCGTACATCATGGTTGTGACATGATGTCCTTTAAAAATGAGTCCAAAAGCGGTACAGTGTGAATCAGCAAAACAATTTCGGCATGTGGTTTATCTTAAAAGTTGAATGTGAATTGTATTCACGAATTTGATGAAAGAAGCAAACCCTTATTACCGTCAATTTTCGTTTCTGATTATCGGGTCAATGGGCTTCTGAATTTCCCAACAGAATAATATGTGTATATATTTTGTGTGATTTACATAACCTTTGTACTACAAAATTGATCAAAACAATCAGACATGTTTATTTGTGTAGTAGGTCAGATCAGACAGAGTATCGTTGGATAGTGTTATCTATTGCTTACTTGCTTGCTTATGGCGACTCAAAAGGTCGGATTTTCGTGATGGCCTTGCACACTGCCCTATCATTCATGCAATTTTCCAGATCTTGTCCACTTAGCCTGGAGTCCTCTGTAAGAATCCTGATGTAGTCTTTTCTGGGTTATCCTTTAGTCTCCTCGACTCTAGCCTCACAAAGATGGTTTCCCATGCGAATATTTATTGGCGGCATGCGATTGCCATGAAACCCTCTAGGAGACGAGTGTAACAGCCATTTAAGGCCTTCTCTGTTTTGGAAGTGATTGACCAAGATTCTTCTCCATATATCAGGACTGGTTCCACTGTCGTTGTAAATAGGCTCAGCTTCATCTCCCTTGGGAGCTTACTTTTCCAGACATTATTCAATTTATTACATGCTCTCCAAGCTTGTGCCTTTCTGATGTGGATAAGTCCTTTTCACTTTTGCTTGCCATCCAAGCACTTAGGTACTTGAAATCTTGAACAATTTCTAGGTCATTTCCATTCACAGTTGTAATATCAGATGGGTATTCATTGTATAGCATGGTCTTGGTCTTTCTAGCACTCGTGCCTATTCCAACTTTCAGCGCAGCAGGTGTAGCAGTTCTATTCTACATTTTTGAGATTGTTTGCTAGTAGGGCAATGTCATTCTCAAAATCAAAGTTAACTTGCGGACCCTTTCTTGAACTCTTCCTGGGTTCTAGTAAAACGCCAAGACGCTCTTCATTACCGTTCAAAGCTTTTCTTAGGACGTGGTCAACCACAGAATGATACGAATAGATGAATAAGAATGGTGCCAGTGTATCCCATTGGAGCACCTCTCTCTGGATGTTAAAATCTTGTTTAATACCATCTGGTGATGTGACATGAGCAGTAGTATTTCGCTGGGACTCCATAAGCTTGTAGAATGTCCACCAATCCTCCTCGGTGGATGGTATCACATGCTTTCTTGAAGTCAATGAAAACAAGAGCTGCCTTTAAATTGTTGTTCTTTATCTCCTCAATTGTCCATACTCATTATCTATGTGTTGTTAATTCTCTCCAGGTAGCCCGTCGAAGCCGTCTAACACCGTTTGGCCAAAAGGGTGTCCAAGGCTTGGTTGTTGTGGTAGTTTATTGCCGTTCGGTAAGTCCAGAATGGCTGCAAACAATAGTTTTTCTATAGTTCATTTATACCAGTAACTTCACATGGCCTTTGGTAGCGCGATTGTTCGAATCCCCCCCCCCCCCTCCACCAAAAAATAAAAGGGGGAAAAGGGAAGGGGAAAGAAAGGAACAAAAGGGAATAAAAGGGAAAGAGAGAGGAAGAAGAGGGGACAAACGAAGAAGCAAAAAGAAAAGGGTGGGGAGGAGAGGGGTACAACAAGGCAGGAGGGAGGCATGCGAGGAACATAAGAACGTTTGAAGTTTATTGGAATTTGGTCGGGGTTAATACGCGTACGTACGTTGACGAGAAATGTGATATTCTGGAGGTAACTATATAGTTTAACTTTTTCTGGCGTAGGCCTGTACAAAAAGCCAATATTGATCGGAAATAAAGTGATTGCTTTACGATAAAATATTGCTCACAAGTACATACCAAATCACCAAATCGCATCAAATGGGTTAGGAAATTGTTTTTAAACAATCTATACTTAAATCAAGAAAATATCAGTATATTGCTCAATTTCTTTCTTGCATTGATAAAATCAAAATATTTATTGGAAATGAAGAGGTGGCTTTTCGATAACATTTTGGTCAAAAGTATACACCAGATCGCACCAAATAAGTTCGCAAATTGAAAAAAAAATCCAATTCTCAGGGGGGGGGGGGGCACATCCCCCCTCAGACTCCCCCCTGTTCGAGCTTTTAGACCATCTATACTTAAATCAAGAATATATCAGAATATACTCAACTTCTTTCGTGCATTAATAAAAAAAAACACATTATTTACTGGAAATGAAGAGGTGGGTTTTCGATAAAATGTTGGTCAAAAGTATACACCCGATCGCACCATAGCTCGGAGGGCGTTGCTGCGCACCGCTTGGATGGTACCAGCACAATTTCATTTTTGCCTCCCCCCCCCCCCTACATTTTTACTGGATCCGCGACTGCAAGTTTTATGATAATCCTAATACAATTCCCTTGGAACTTTTTTTTGGACCAAAAATGTGATTTTCATGATTTTGGAGGTAAAAAAGCACACTTGTTGGTACTTTTTTGTTTATAATTCAACAAAACAAAATGGTATTCAAAACCACAAAAAAAAAAATTCTAGGGAATTTTATTAGGATTATAAAACTAGCATGATAACATTTGACAAAATATATTTTTAGTTATCTTTTCCAAACCTAAAATGGGTCTCCCAAATGGTAAATTTCATGATCATGGTTGGATACATTGAACCCTTTTCTGCGAACAAATGTATACTTTTATATAGATTAAATGAATAATGAATGAGTTTCAGCAGTTTTACAGTGAGTCCACATTCCCCTTAAAGTCAGGTATATTTGCATTTACGAGGGGGTATCAGAAAGTTGTTGCCATCACCCAGAAGTGTAATCACTGGTCCTTAAAAATATTATAGTGCAAAAATGGTCTCATAAGTATGTTTACTTTTTTTTACAGGGGGCGCTAGATGCTAATGCCATCTAAATCAATGACGTCTTCCAATGGAGCTGTATTTATGGTTAATTATAATGGTCTAATAACTGATCCTTGTGGGACACCTTCCAGAAGAATATTAGGCTTAGAATTTGTTTTAAATTTTGTCATTTGTCACTCGTAGGTCTCAATATATATCTGTAGATGAAAACATTTCTAAGCCTCATATACCTCTGGAAGGCGTCCCACAAGGATCAGTTCTTGGACCATAATCATTTATCATGTACACAGCACCATTGGAAGACGTCATTGATGTACATGGCCTTGGCATCTAGCGCCCCCTCTAAAGAAAGTAAACATAGTTATGAGACCATTTTTGCACCATAATGTTTTTTAAGGACCAGTGATTACACTGACAAAATTTCATCGATATAGCTGCTTCACTTCTGGGTGATGTCAACAACTTTTTGATACCCCCTCGTATATCCCTAAATATCAACTTGATATTTTGTTATTTATGGTTTATTTATGCTTTCTTTATTGAAGTTAATATTAGGGGTGGGCAAATGACAAACAAAATTCCAAAACGAGTAAATTCTGTGGCCATTTTTGCTGCTGAAAATAAATATGGCAAGCGTTTTGGCTGCAGATGAATTTTTGAGCTGGTTCCGTAGACTTTTATGTTTTGCATGTAAAGTAAATGGTGAAATTTGATCATTTTAAGCATCATTCTAAACTTTAAAGTTCTGCTCAATTTTTGTTTTCAAACTCTCGCATACAGATGCTTTTATTGGCCATAAATATTGGTAAAAGATACATATAATAAAACGTTGCTGAATTGTTGAATTGTGAAAAACAAAACTGTGATAAACAAAACTTTAAAAAACATTTTCTGAAATCCTTTCTTCCTCTTCTTCTTCTTCTTCTTCTTCTTGGATACTGCTTAACATCCCAAGTGGGATAAAAAAAAAAGCAGGGATTGGTGTGCGCGTTTGTTATTTAGTCTCGCTTTTGCTGTGCTTTGATTTGAGTGCTTAATACTGTCTTAAATGTTGCTGGTTCCTTAATGTTCGTTACTGACTCGGGCAAGTCGTTCCAGTCTCTAATTGATCTTGGAATAAATGAATATTTGAAGCTGTCAATTTTGGACTGGACTTCGATGTAGTTGTTTTGGGATAGCTAGGTGCCCTCCTATGGCTTTGTGTAAGATAGCGATGCGATTTATTTTCCTTCTGTCGTTTAGAGACTCCCATTTAAGCTCCCGTATGAGTTCTGAAACACTAGATTGCCAGTTGTAATTATTGGAAACCATTCTGGCGGCCCTTCTTTGTATCTTCTCCAATTTGTGTATGAGTTCGTTTGTGTGAGGATCCCACACTACTGAGCAGTACTCGGCTATGGGGCGAACCAGTGTTTTGTAGGCGAAGATTTTGGTATCCTTGGTACATGAGGACAGGTTGCGCCTTACGAAGCCAAGTGTTCTGCTAGCAGATGCAGATATTCTGTTGATGTGGGAATTCCATTTAAGGTCGTGCTGTATGTCAACCCCCAGATAGGTATGAGTCCTTGTTTCTTGCAGTATGGTATCACCTAGGGTTTAATTTGTGATTATGGGTGATCAGTGGGCGCAAAGCAGTAAATGTCATAGCCACTATGTTGAGTGAGAATGAATGAATAGAATTGAAAAAGGACACTGTGTGCATCTCTATTCATAGGACGTTACTATCCTGCATGCTTTGGGTGTAGTCTTTTGAATTTCCCACCATTTTACCCAAACCAAATTCTGCCCTCCTATTGTGTCTGCTATTCTTCAAAAAGGCTTATAACAGAGATGTTCACTGAAGCATACCACAATACAATGGTATTATTATGAACATCCTATGAATTAAGAGATAAGCTCATGGTCTCCTTTCTCTTGTCCTTTTTGAACTCTGGTCAGTGACTATGAGCGTGTTTCTGCTGGAGAAGAAACTGCTAATAAACGCTAAGTTTGCCCAGTAGAAACAGGCAGAACCCGGCAATAATCGGTATTTTTGGTAATCTCAAAAACCTTCACAAACTAGGTTTGGAACCGGCAATAATCGGCAATAATCGGCAATACAGTCATCAAAAAAAAGTAACTATACAGGTAATATATGGGCTCCTTACTCTAAAAATATATATCCTACCTAAAAATATTAAATAATAAAGTTGTTAAGAAATTTATCTTCTTTAATATGAGATAAGGCACGCTAAGATCAGTTCAATATTGAAGAAGTGACAATCCAAAATGTAAGGTAAAGTCACAATTGCATTTTCATATTTGACAGGTAGCGTATGTGTGGCGTATTGATCCATCGGAACAATACGGCCGACTGTCTAACCTGCGCATGCATCCCCCAATTGCATTAACGGTAATCGATAAGGTACCGTAGATGGGTCCGCGTGTTGAAAATAAAATTGTGAAAATGAAAATCGGACTTCACCTTACATTTGGGAGTGTCATTTCCTCAATAAGCACCCATTATAGCAGCAATATCTCATATTAAAGAAGATGAATTTTCCAACAACTTTATAAATTAATATTTTTAGGTAGGATATATATTTTTAGAGTTAGAAGCCTGTTTATTACCTGTATAGTTCCTTTTTTTGATGACTGTAAACCCAATAGAAACAGAAAGGCGATTCTTAGCGGTTTGCGCCGTGAACCGTGTCACGCTGGGTTATACACATTATTGTGAAGCAATCTTTTTCAGGTGCGGTGGCATTGTTTAGTATTACAAAAGGTCAAATGTCGTGGCCCATCGACTAGGATCGATAAACTTAGCGGTAACTTTTCGCGAATAGAAACAGGGGGGATTAAAAACTGACCAATTGAAACTTAGCGTTTACTTTTTGCAATGCCCTAGCAGAAACACGCTCATAGTGGCTATCCTATTCACTGCTTTGCACACACTGCACATTTTTGTAAAAATAGATTTTTTTTCTTCTTCAAAATTCAGCACAATATTATGATATTTTTCTTTTGCCATTATTTATGGACAGTACATAAGCATTTCTATGACAAAATAGCTTGAGCAGAACGTTATTTTTCAGAGTGATGCTCACAATTGACCAATTTTACCATTGACTTTAAATGCAAAGCATATAAGTCCACGGAACCAGCTCAAAAATGTATCTGTGCCGAAAACACTTGCCAGATTTGTTTTAGCACCCAAAATGGCCATAGAATCAACTCGTTTGAAAAGAGAATTGAAAAAAGCGTGTTCATTTGCCCACCCCTAGTAATATGCTTCAGTGACTAGCCCTGCTATCAACGCAGGCCCACGTTTCGATCTATATATTATTAGTTGAAAGGCCTCTTCGTGTTGACCCCAAATTATCAAGTGCGAGGGCGCCCTGCGGTAAATACAAAAAATACATTATAAAATTGCGTAGATCAAAATAAGAAGCGTTTATTCATGCCGAAATATAATCAAAACAAGACCTTTGATCGTTGGTCAATTAACATACATTGAAGTATATATCCCTCCCATTCAATATTTTTTTCCATTTAGGTAATTTATGAAGTCAAGTTTACCCTGAAATGTGAGAAAACATGCAGCTACATCAGAGTAAAAATTGACATGAACGGGATAAAACGGTGTCAAAATCAGGTGGAAAATGTCCGTAAATACCTTATTTTTGAACGCCGTAAAAAATCATTTCACAGGATGATAGATTATAACAAGATGTGTAATATTCCCCCTTTGAGATTTTTGTAAGTGGTTAAGACAAATGTTGCCGCATCATCTTGAGCTCTAATCCAGCATCAAAATTCGGAACCTTTGACAGTACACTTCTGTAATCACTAATGGCTATGTCGCTCAATCGAATGGTCCGCCTGTGTGCGATTGTGCTGACATTATTCTTTCACCCACTCGAATACTAGTTTCAAAATGACACATAATGAGGCAAATCAGGTGTAAATGCAGCAAAACTGTCATGCAAACCATCTTCAGAACTTCACATCATGGACCATCGGGTCTTAAATTAGGCCTAATATTTATGAATACAAGTCACTGATCCCGAGCCTAAGTCACTCCAGAGCATATCGACGTAGGCCTATCACTTTGGGATTAACGAATGGTGGGATCTGTTAAATTATGAAAACAAATCAACCAAACAATCATAAATAAATTAAATATAAACAAATATAATTTATAGCAAAAAACCAACACTGACTTTGACGGGGGGAAAAATCATATGACATTGTGGTCAGCGACAGGATTGATCCCCGGACCTCTCGTTCTAAAGGCGAATTCTCTACCAACTGAGCTATCGAGGGAAACTATTACAAGTGATGTAAAGATTAGAAAAATTCATAAATTCTGTTTCCAGAGCAACATAATGCAACAACTTCATTTATCAAGTTAAATAAAAAGGAAATCACAGTATTTTAGTTAGTCAGTTGAAAAAGATTTCCTCGAAAGTTGTTCCTTCTATGTACATAGCCCGAAATCCGTACACAAATAAAAAATATAACGTGATCGCACATGAATGGACAAATGGACAAAATGCCGATGGTTTCAAATTTTGCTCTCAAACCCTCATTTATCTCAATACATGAACATTGTGTAATTTCGTTGTTTAAGACAGCTGTTTGGCATATCAATGTAGGCACTACTCGGACGCAATTCATTTTCGATATCGACGAATTTGTAAAATGCCGATGTGAAATGCTCTGCTTGTAGATGTCATAGACTAGATTCAATAAGTTTGCAAGACAGGTCCTCTTATAAGGAGTATTTCAAGACCTTAATATCAATAAAATACTTTGATTTCACCTCAAGATCACTCTTGAAACCGACGGTTCAATTTCCGCGGGAGTTTAACTCGGTGTTAGTACCCAAGGTGCGCGGTTCGAAATTGTGCGGTTCGTTTTGGTGATAAATTGACCTACGCTATTGTTCACCGCTAAGTGGCCTTTCAACTAATATGGCCATGCGTTTTTAACTGACCACCCAAAAAGGGTGGTGGCTTTGCATTTTTGGTGACGAATCATCCATCTCACTCCAATAACTCAACAACCAAATAATGTGATAGAGCTATGATTCAGGTAGCATTCGAAAGCCCATTTATCTGGCTACATTGTGTGAATGAATAAATTACGTATTTCTATAATTTTTTGGCTGAGATATGAATGATTATATTTCAATAGTTAGGGATGGTGGCGGTGGCGATGGCGGCGCTGGCGGTGGCCCTGTGTACAATCTCTGTGGGAATATAGAAAATGTCCCCAATTATACGTTCAATTTGCAATAACTCCTCATCTCTGTATGGTACAAACAGGATTTTGCTCTCATTTTTTAGATTGTTTTATATTCTATAACTTTTTGTTTTAACAAACGTGTCAACAATTGTAATCATGAATCGATTCGAAAGCCTATTTATCTAGCTACATTGTGTGAATAAATCAGGTATTTCTATAACTATTTGGCTGATATATGAATGATTATATTTCAATAGTTAGGGATGGTGGCGGTGGCGATGGTGGCGGTGGCCCTGTGCACAATCTCTATGGGGAATATAGAAAATGTCCCCAATTCTACGTTCAATTTACAATAACTCCTCATCCCTGTATGGTACAAACATGATTTTGCTCTCATTTTCTAGATTGTTTTATATTCTATAAGTTTTTATTTTAACAAACGTGTCAAAAATTGTTATCAGGAATTGTAACCATGATTCGATTGCATTGTTCTTGGCTCTCTTCCTATTCGCTACACAGTGAACTTGTCCTAATTCAAGTTAAACATTTTTGGAAAGCTTTCAAATAGGGGAATTCAAAAGTGGCGTTTAAAATCAGGATAGGGTACATACCACAAAAAATATATTATGTAAACTCTAATAAATTTGACATTTAAACGAAACGTTTGTGCTCATTCGACAACCATTATGATCTATTAGGAACTAATATATGCACATCAAAATTATGATTGGGATAGGTATCAAAATATTAATGAGCTTTAATCAAAATATTATTTTATTTTTTTCACAACATGTTTGTGTTATGTCTTATCTAAATTCCAATATCATGTGCGAAAACCAGAATTAGAGTTGACCTTAGGAATGGTTAAAGCTATTACTTGTATGATTTCTGGTAGTATGATTGTGAATAATAATAATAATTATAATAATAATAATAATAATAATAAGCCATTGAATTTTCGACCTATCACTTAGTTTTGTCCATTGAAGTAAGTTCATCATATCATTTATTGGTGTTCTGATATTAGCAGATAATATTGTTCTGGCTAAACGATTGGGTAAAAGTTGTAGTCTTGCTTGACATGAATTTGAACAGTTTAACCATACTGGGCTGGCATAATCAAAATGTGAAATCACAAGAGCTTTGAATAACATCATAAGAGTTGAATGGGAAACACTATTTGCTAAATAATCTACATGTGATGACCAAGACATGGTACAATCAAATTTGACACCAAGATATTTAGATTCTTTAACCAGTTCAATTATAGCATCGTTATAGGCAAGTGAAATATCATTAAACCTATCTAACATTTGTCTGATACCAAATGGCATAGCTTTATAGTCTTACTGATATTTAATGTAAGCTTGTTTGCCTCCAACCAATTTGCAACTAGTTCCAGGTTTGTTGCCAAAAAAAGTTGAGAGTTCATCAGGACATTTTGATCTACGTAGTAAAGTGGTGTCATCAGTATACATTATAGTTTTATAATTTACAGCATCTGGTAAACTATTAACAAATAAAATAAATAACAGTGGCCTTAATATTGTTCCTTGTGGAACACCTATATTTATACGTTCAAACTCTGAGAGATTATAATTAATATGTACAGCCTGTGATTTGTTACTGAGATAAGATTTGAACCACAAAAGCTCAATACCATCAACACCATATCTTTTTAATTTATCAATTAGCATGTTATGGTTGACAGTATTAAATGTTTTCTTTAAGGAAAATGGCACCTGTGACATGTCCAGTATCCATGTTATTGAGAATAAAATCTTGTTCATCTAGTAGAGTTGTTGTACAAAACCAGATTGAGCTCTCGATAGAATCCCATTAGTACTTACATAATTATACAGTTGGTTATGAACAGCTCTTTCAATGATTTTAGACACTATTGGCAGCACTGAAATTGACCTATAGTTACCCACATATGATTTGTCTCCTGATTTGTAAATAGATGTTACCCTGTTCATGTCATTAGGAAAAACAGAGCTTCTGAGTGACAAATTACAAAATAAAAGCAAGAAATTTGAAATGTAGGGTGCACCTAATTTGAGCAACCTAACACTAAAATGATCTAGCCCCGATGACTTATCATTACTCATTTCATATAAATATGATTATCAACAACATTGTGATATCATAAAACTGAAATGTATTATTATTAGTATCATTGTTAATATCATTTCATGAGTTATTGCTACTTTTTCAGTTTTAATGGGACATGCATGGTGAACTATGCTTATTGACACAATGATTTTACATAAAAGCATACTGATAAAATTTGTCACATCTTATCAGCATTTGTTTATTTTATAATTTAACCAGAACTTGAGTAGCATTCAGAATGAGACGTGTGGATGAGCAATTATTGGAAGCAGCTGAGAAGGGAGATGTAAACGCAATACAGAAGAGTCTAGACATGGGTGGACATGTACATGTTACAAATGATGAGGTGAGTATCCTGCTTGTTATTTCCATCTTCAACCCAACAACATCACTTTCTCAAATATGAAATAAAAGTCAGGTCAAATCAGTGGATCATTTAAGCATGGTCTTTAGTGAGCGCTTTAGTACCATCTGTGTCCAAATATGATTATTTTAAAAGTACTCAAAGTAGTCAAAACCTAACATACAAAGTGTATAAACTCATTACGGTTCCATCGCCTCTGTGTTTTGAGCCACTTTTGAATATATTTCTTGACATATTTACAGGCCAAGATACTAGTAATTGCTCCGTGAACATGTGTTCCGACTTTAAGCCAATAAGTCTTGCCACGTTTTATATTTAGCATTTAATGTAGCCAAATTGGGCTATTTATTAAAACTAAAATCTACTCCAGAAATCCTATACCGCGACTTTTCATAACATTTGAACATTTTTTATTTTATAAAATCTGAAATACTAAGCACTAATTTTTTATAAGAAATTGAAGTTCAAAGCTAAAAATTCTTTATACAACCACGCCAAAACATGATAAAACCTTACAATTTGGTTGTTGTTTCATCCAGCAAATGTCAGACCTGGCGTCAATCGAAAACACGCCCACATACGACGGGCTTCCTTGACCAAAAGGCACCAGAGTGTTGCCAAATTAATGAGGTTTTTCGAAGTCCACATTGGGCTCATTTGTCAAACTAAAATCTACTTTAGCAATACTATATCGTGATTTTTCTCGAAATTTGAACTTTTTATTTGACCAAATCTGAAACAGCACTAGTTTTATAACAAATGTTAAAGTAAACATTTTATAACATAACAAATGATGAACTTAAAAACTTGGGCTTGCTGCTACACCCAATTTATTGTCGAAGGTTGAACCTATGTATAGACAGCTATGGAGTGAATGGGCTTATAAAATTATTATGGATGGAGAATGATCTGGGATTCCTGTTTGGAGATTCTTTCATACTTCTTGACGAATGGCAGAGCTTTCTTGTAAAGTTTCTCGGTGATAGACAGGTAGAAATAGACTATGTCATGTCTACATAGACTTAAGGAACCTCCCTTCAAACTGAGATACTATAACCTCATGCAGTCCTTAAGAAGTAAAAACACCAACACAGCACTGAGCTCTCATGACAAGCGTGGCAGCTTAAGAAGAAGAACTAACCGATCACCATCAAATGGTCTATCATCACTGGAGCGCGCGCATACGTCAACGGTCAACGGATCCAAGCGGTGCGACCTTTGCCTCGCGGAGAAGCTGGTGACAAAAGTAGACTCCTCAACAAAAGATTTGAGCTTTTTTTCCATGAAAACAAGTTCTACCTTACGAATTGTTCCACAGAGGCATAACCTAATTACAATCACGTTCGCAATAACTGGCATCTCAACCACATCCGTATATGGTCACGCGTTATGAACTCGCCTCCCAATAGGGTGGTGCCGTTACATTTTTTAGTTTCATGCTGTCATTTTCCTCAAATATTGTTAAAACCACAAAGGCTATCTCAACAAATTTGGTATCATTTTAAAGCCCCAATAACAAGCTATCTGCCCGCAAAATGGCATTGGAATAGCTAATATTTGATGTTTGTTCTTTTTACAATAGTTAGTCATTCTCTAATGTTACAAACACCATTTTGGTCCCATTTTAAATGATATTTAGTAGTCTTTAAGTATGTGGTTCAACAGACTTGTCAACTATTTGTAACAACTAACAGTGTTCGAATTAAGGAAAAAAATATGGTTGCCCGCCGGGCAACCTAGTACAACATTATGGTTGCCCGGCAGAAATTTTGGTTGCCCGTTTAACTTAATAATCTACACCCAATGCGATTGTGCGCCGCGCTAGAAGTTACAGTTGTGATACTGTAGGCCTACACAATGACATGTATTTGAAACATGAATATGTTACTAATAACTAGTAATCACATCGCAGTCACTCACACCATCATCATCTCGTATTACCAGGGAGCTTATATAATGGGAGAGGAAATTCGAATAGCAAAATTGAAGCCTCCCCATATATGGGCATGTGGGCGTGAGTACGCACGATGTAACTCTTGAGATGACGGCGAACACTCATTAGCATACTTTAGACGCGTGATGTAACTCTTGTAACTTATTAGCATGCTTTAGACGCGTGATGTAACTCTTGTAACTTATTAGCATACTTTAGACGCGTGATGTAACTCTTGGAACGTTGGCGCTAGAGGCTTCAATTTCGGCAACGGGAGTGGCACCGGACTGGTATTACTGCTACATGTAATAGTATACAGACTACGGATACATGTCCTAATAAGGCCAAAATGAGATCATGGAAGTACAATGATAGATTAATATTTTCCGTATGAAACTTGGATTATATAATTATTATTTAGCTGATTTTAATTCACAGATCTGTAAAATATTTAAATTCATGTGTTAACTTCTAGTAAGATGTTTGGTTGCCCGCCGGGCACTGCAAAAGTAAATGTTGGTTGCCCGGTGCTAATTTTGGTGGTCTCGGGCAACCGGACCACCACTTAAGGCGAACGCTGACAACTAATTAATTATGGATACGACCATGATCATCAGCTTTCTTCCTATTCACTACACAGTCAACATGAATAATCAGCCTCAATTTACAGATTTATCAAAATGACTATAAGAGAAACAGTTAATTTCAACCTATGATAGCAAAAGTATACATTTTTGGAAAGCTTGTAACTAGAGGAATTCAGAAATGCAGTTTATATCAGGGAAGAGTTCATCCTTAAACAAATATTTTTGAAAATTCTAAAAATATATAAAATAAAAATTGGAGATTATTCACTAGCCTGTACCGAAGTAGTAACTTTGACAATTATATATCATCTAATGGGTAATTTCATGAGAAATTCTAATATGTAAACTAAATAATGATAGGGGTAGGTATAACAAATATATGGATCTCAAATTAAAACTAAAAAACTCTAGGTCTTGGTCGTATTATAATTTTAATGGCATATTTGGTTTCCTCATGAAATTTCCCTTCAGAAAATGTATACTTTTACTAACTCAGGGGGGTATACAAGCAAATATAAATGTGTAAAGTTAAAATCATTTTTTTCTATTAATTTTTATTTTTTAAACTTGCAACACAGAAAGACATTTACAGATACAGAAAAGTACAAAAATACAGAGTGATACAATTGCATATACACTAAATAATCATATGTATCCAAATGCGGCCTTTGATGATACAAACATAAAAAAGTTTCCACATAATATGAACCATGGTGGTATACAATCACTCTAATATGTTTCCAAATGTGAGTACAACATAGCGACTACAAACATAGTGAGATCATCGGAAGCAGAAACATGGTATTACTGTAGATGGTTTGGGAGTATATCCCATTTCTGCATGTGAATATCAAGTTTAGACTTTCTTTGTGCGCACTCATACTCTAGTTTGATCGTATCTTTAATCATATTATTAAAGGCATGGATTGATGGATTTGACTTTTGACATCGGCTAATATATATATGTCTTCTGGCAATGAGTAATATCTGATTGATAGTAATGCGGTGGGGAATCTTTTTGTCATATACACCGTATAATTTGTTAAACATAGATAATGTTGGTATAAAATTGAATAAAGATTGCAGCTCGTTCCAGAAAGAATTTGTAACATTACAATCATTGAAGAGATGGTGGATGGTCTCTTCATTCTGGTTACAGAGGTTAGAATGATCATCATTAACAATTTTCACCTTTAAAAGCCATGAATTGGTAGGCAATATATTATGTGTGATTTTATATTGAAACCACCTTAGTTTAGAGTCCAAGGTAGTTTTGTATGGCATAATAAAGATTTCTTTACACTCATTATCCGAAATATCATACTTGTTTTTAAGATAGTATTGACTGACTGGTATTGTTTCCCTTGTCTTGGTATACAACAGATAAAGGTCACGTGACTTAATTTTTAAAATTGGAATGAACCCTTGTAACAAATTTAGGCCTGTGACTATAATATTGGCATTAAGAAGACCACGCCATCTTATATAATCAACACTATTAAGACCAGCAATGCCCAGTTCATCAAAAACCTTAAAGTTGCCATTACCATCAATAAAGTCGTATAATGTGTGAAACCCTGCCTCTGCAAATTTAGAATAATAAACAGACTTTTTATCAATTAAAATGAATTGGTTATTCCACATTATCTGTTTGCACGCCTCGATGCCGCTCTTTGGTTTTACATATTTGATCTCTGCCCAGAGCCTTAGTGCATTTAAGTAGAAAGGCGGTATATTATTTGGCAAGTCATGATAGTTAAAATTGCAGTCCAGAATGTTTTTCCACCAGTACTCTTAAGGTAAGTAAGAAGGATGTGTTTCCATCCTGAAGGATTTGGCATTACCAACCTCTTTAACCACGATTACAGCCTGAGCATCGACTTTCATTTTTAAATCAACCATCTTAACACCCCCCTCGTCAAGATCATTACATAGCACCGACCTTTTGACCCTGTCTGGACCTGTCCATAGAAATTGATAGAGTATCTTATTGACCCTTTTTTGAACCGACTATCAGCGTGTTTTTACTGAAGAAAAAAAGCAGGCATATGACTGCTAACGGATTAAAATCCCCCAGTAAAAACACACCACCACCGGCATTTGCCCGCTCATACCGGTTTATTTCTTCTGGATTTTAGATGCCTTTTATCCTTCGAAACCAAGGATAATAGCGGTTGAAACCGGTTAGGAAAAGCAGTCTTTCGTCAGTATAAACACGCACGGTTCCTGCTCAGCGCGTTTGCCGGTGGAAAAGCGGAAGTGGGTGCTACTTTGGCAATTCTGTCCGCAATAGCTCTCGACCCAATTTTGATGTCAACATTTAGCAATGTTATTGGTCTGTAATTCGATATACAACGTTTATCTTTGGCCTTTTTCACAATGAGAGTAATTACTCCTTGTTTTTGTGAGCTGCTCAGTTCACCAGATGTATAACTTGCATTGAGACTGTTCACTAAAAATTTACCAAATACATGCCAAAATTGCTTGTAGAAACACACAGTAAGGCCATCATTACCCGGCGATTTGCCGTTTTTCATCATGTGTAGTATTTTAAAACATTCATCATATGTCAGCTCGCCCTCACAACTATTACTGTCCTCGTCTGATAATTTAGGGATATTATCGTTATCAAGAAATGATTTGGCAGAGTCTGTATCAATATCAACATCCTTTTTTGAGTACAAGGTAGTGTAAAAATTCTTAATCTCCTTTAATATCCCATTTGAATCACGGATTCCTTCACCATTATTGTTAAGTAGACATCTAATAGTACTCTTAGCTTTATTGGACTTTTCAAGGTTGAGGAAATACTTATTATTCTTTTCACCTTTCTCGACCCACTCAGCTCTTGACCTGACAATAATGCCTTTAGTTATGTGATCATAGTGATCTTCCAACTTCTTCTTAACACTTTCCCACCTGGCTCTTGCCTCATCAGTTGGATGAGTATTTAGATGGTCTTCAGCACTACTGAAATCGTCTTGGAGCTTATTCACAAGTTCATTTCTTTCTTTTGCCATCTTTTTACTGTACGTTTGTGAAAAGCGTCTTATTTCATACTTCATTAGATCCCATATCACCTTTGAGTCAGACATATCATCAGAATTCTTGATCCACTCTATACTTTCATTGATTAATTGTTTACAAAATCATCATCATCACAGAGTGAGTCATTGAATTTCCAGTAAGATGGGCCACTTTTAACAGTTTGATTATAATCGATACTTAAGTTAGAGTGATCTGTACTGATAGCTGGATGAATGTCAGTATTCCTAACCCAATCTTGTAAGTTATCAGAAATCAGCCAAAAATCGAGCCTACTTTGAATGAGCGGGTTGCCTTGACGCCATGTATATTTCTTAAGATGTGGGTTGCAGACACGCCAAATATCGACTAAATCCATGCTATCCATCAGGTCATTTACCTTTTTTAACACCTTGGCATTATGTTTGGAATTGCCCCCATATCTATCTTTGGCTGGATTCAAAACCATGTTGAAATCACCACCGATAATAATTGGTTTGTTATCTGTACAGATTCTGGCTAGAGTACATTTAAGTTCATCGTAGAAAGGTGCCTGGGATTAAGTCAAAAAATTTCGCACGGTCAAATCAATTCGCACGGACACAAAATTTCACAGTCCAAAAAGCACTGTAGTCAACAAATATTACCCAATCCTAAGGGTTATAAGCAGTTTTTCAACAAAAATGTTCATTTATTTTTAAAAAACAACACCAAAATGGTCATTTTTAAATGGTTACCCCACATATAAGCACTATATCCAAAGAGAGGGGCGGGGGCACAAAGGGGGGCGGGGGCACAACATTTTTTTTCAGGGGGGGCATCTGCCCCCCCCCTGCCCCCCCCCCCCCTGAGCTACGCCACTGCTTATTTACAATATATTTATATGCATTGTTATTCTGTATACACGGTAAAAAATATGACATGGACAATAACATGTTACACAATTGTTGCAAGAGTTTTCCTATAATAATAAACATACAAACATACACATACAGATACATAGTGGTGCCAAAGGCACCTTTGATACGTGTGACTGACAAGAAAACTTGAACAAAGTTTTCAAGGAGCGTCTGGTGGACTGGGAGTTATATCAATAATTATAATGAACAATATTGAGTAGAAAAACGACTGACCAAATTGTGCCCATTGATACATGTTTGCATTAGGAGGGCATATAGGTGACAATTAATATTTGAAACGGACCCTTTTGGTACCGTTTGGATGGCCCGTATAGATAATAATGCCGAAAAGTACGTGGAGATACTGATACACCCTGAGACGATTATCGTCTCAGGACACATCCATAGCATTGTGGAAATTTTGAATATTATACATACAGTACACAAAACATAGCAGAAAATAGAATGATCGAAAATGTGCCCATTAATGCCTGTTTGCATAAGAGGGCATGTACATAATGTATGGTATGGATGTGAATTATTTGAAACGAACCGTATATTGTACTGTTTGGAAGGCCTGTGAATAATAATGCCTAATATAGTAATAGTACATGGACCTGATGACACATAGTATAATAACATTGTGAATAATTAAATATTATTCATAACAGAACATACAGCGGAGAGATGAATGATCAGAAATGTGGCCATTAATACCTGTATGCATAAAGGAGGGCATGTATGGTATGGACGGTATTTATTTGAAGCATGCAGGCCGTGATTCACTACATTCATAACTCTGGATACAAAGACCCCGATTGGCAAGATACATATTATTAGTAGAGAGTGTCTGTTTACTATCTGTTTACTACACTACAGCTGATCAGTGTTTACATACACTGCCGCCCATAAGTATTTCCCCCTCTGGATGCTTGCAAGTTATCCCTGTGTTGTCGACAAAGTATTAAACCATCAGACCCAATTACCATTTCATTGTGTTCATTGTACATTTTATACCAATAAATTCATGTTTCCTATTCAGATTCATGATTTAAAAGCATTATAATTCATGATTCTATCGAGCAAGTCAAAATTCCAATGTAAAATCGCCGTAGTAAATCACCTCATGAATATCAATTAGCTCATTATCGGCAGTGTAACGCTATGGGAATTTTCAACTGAGATCGACTGGTGATGGAAAACTTCATGTGCAGAAATTTATAAATGATAATTGGTATGCGCAGTTTATTGGAATACCTTCAGAAGGAACCATTCCAGCTTTAACAAAATATTTTTGTAACGACGGTTTATATTTTTGGTAGATATTCATCTTTATTTAAAGGACATCTAAATTATTTTCAATACAATCGGGCTGAAATAAAATGGAGAACCAGCAAAATTCCAAAGTGTTCATGCACGTACTTCATTGACCTATTTACTCCAGTGACCTAACAAACCACGTTATCAATAGAATGATTCAAAGCAGTAGAGTTTCCCACTATTCATCGTCACAAAGGACCGCTCAATAAACAACATACCAAGGACAGTCATCATCTGGAACGCTCTCCCTGGCGCAGTACTGACTGCACCTACCCTGGGAGCCTTCAGAGGAGGAGTCTCGTCCAGCTGTAATTTACAGCTGAAATTTTACTCGCACTACGTCAAGTCCAGCACTCCCTTTGAGTTCAACAGTCTGCTCTCATCGTCCGCACCCTCTATTCATCAATATTTTGTTCCAGTTTTAGTGTTAGCACCAGTATTTCTGCACTGCACGAGATCAACACCAGCACCCTTGGCATTTACGTCCTATTTGTGGATCCTGCTAAGTATCAACGTAAACGTAAACGTAAACGTACCAAGACATAATAAATCCTTTTTCTACTATGCCACCTCTCTTCTCAATCCCAAACAATAGGGAGCTAGACTATCCTATTCAAATCAGATGAATAGGATACTTATTGTGTCCATCCTCTAACAGTACTTATTTACAGTCAATTGGTCCCCGGTGCTTTTTTAACTTGCCAAATTTGCGTTATTACGGCCCGATATGATTTGGTTTAAAAAATATGAATTTCTGCCAAAAACATAGTTCGACGTCAGAAAAATAACTTGTGTTAGCTGGAATGGTTCATTTTGAAGGTATTCCAATAAACTGCGCATGCCAATAATCATTTATAAATTTCTGCACATGGAGTTTTCCATCACCAGTTGATCTCAGTTGAAAATTCCCATAGCGTTATACACTGCCGATAATGAGCTAATTGATATTCATGAGGTGATTTACTACGGCGATTTTACATTGGAATTTTGACTTTCTCGATAGAATCATGAATTATAATACTTTTAAATCATGAATCTGAATAGGAAACATGAATTTATTGGTATAAAATGTACAATGAACACAATGAAATGGTAATTGGGTCTGATGGTTTAATACTTTGTCGACAACACAGTGATAACTTGCAAGCTTCCAGAGGGGGAAATACTTATGGGCTATGGGCGGCAGTGTAGTTACCTGCTGATGATGCGTGTGCCGTTTTGTATACATTGTACAAGTATAGATTGTATAACCGGCTTATCTGGTATGTAATTACATAACTACATGATATAAATAATCCTTTGAATTGAAAAGGCCATTGTACATAATAATAATATAGTAAAGGTACTACAAACAGCTGATCCGTATTTCATAGGTGCAAACAGCTGATCAAAGTTTTCGTCACTATAGTAGATTCATAAACTCTGGCGTATTGGTTTCGATTTTGGACCTCGTCCATTGGGCGTTAGAGGAACCCATTTTGACCAATGATGAAACAGCGGTACTTTTATAGATGTTATTATTAGCGTTCCATAATCAAATGCTATTCATGATAGTGTGGCTTTAGTGATCATGTAGCTTTACAAATCACGGCAACCAAATACTTAATCCAACAGCTTGAAATATGTTATCCCTTTGGAAGCGGTCACCACAATAATAAAAATCGACCATCATCGACCTCATATAGTTTTCAAAAGAAAAATGTTATGTTTGTCAAACTATTCATAATTTAGTGGATAATCAAGTTTTACTTTTTATTATTTTCCTTTTTTCTTACGCACGTGACATAAAGGAAACATTAAACTAAAAAAGACCCGTTCTACATATTCATTTGTGAGAAAAAGCGAATTAATTCAATCATCATCTTTTGTATAAACCAGGTACAAAATCATTTGGCCTAGAAATAGATGGAGAAAAGGTTATATAAACCAAGATACGGATTGTAAACGTTACTTTATGTATTTCTGGCTATGAGACCACCTGAATACCTTTATCAATTTATCTGAATAACAACACATCTTCTTTATCAAAAATATGCGGGCAATTGACAACACCTGTTTGCAGGCAAAGTCAATGCAGATCATTTTGCCGCAAGTTCCCAGTCACTAGGTTTTGTTCACCCTATCTTTACATAGTGGTGAATACGTCACAATAGTACAGGCACTGATGATGACAAGGTATAATTATCCATGCATATTACGATTAAAATTCGAGTGCCTCCCCCTCTTTTGCTCCTGTTACCTCTGACTGAAGTGGTGAATCGGCCAATGTCTGCGCATCAACTATAGCATACACTTATTTGTGTGACAATTCGTACAGCATACTTCCATGTTTCACCTGAACTAGAACAAATGATGCAACAACATGTATAAATAAAGGATTTGACTAGAGGATCTGTACTGATATCCCGGTCAACTAGTCACGTATTTGAAAAAGGACAGTCTAGCATGTACTCCATTATGTCATATGTATATTTGGTGTATGAAAGGGCTATGATTGGATGGACTGAATATGAGATTGCACAAAATATAATAATTATCCATAAAATAAGGCAGCTGTCTGGGCTACAATGCATCTCGTAACTAGTATGGTATGGAATAAGCATGCCTGATACAATCCAAACACCTTCCGATACTATCATAACAAACTATAGTAAATTAATAATGAATAACCTACACAACTGGTCCATGCTTCATGACCAGTATAGACTTTGGTGTGACATTGCATATACACTGTACTACATATTTACCTTTCAAAATAGACTGTCAGATAAATGCGATATCAATAAATTGGAAAAATCAATAAATTGGGATTACATCGTGGTATGAGTAGGATTAAACAGAATTGGATGACTACAGGATATAACAGAATGTAGATGTATAAAAGGCTGATATGGTGTGGTGCTAGCAAAATTAACAAAGTGGGATAACATTATTCATGCTGTGTCGAAAAGCCCATATTTTTATCAATATTTCAACATAATCAAATACAAAGATATCGATATAGGGTACGAAACATAATTTTTAAATGTTCATATTTCTAACTTATAGTGCAGAATACCTTGGACTTGGTCTTGGTTGAAGACGATCCAACTGCGGTAACGGCCCGGTGTTCAGGTTCTTAAAATCCGTTTATAAATGCGTCGCGTTCCACTCTCAGAACAAATACAATTTTCAGTCTGATAGAATGCTAAACCGATGGTTCTTTATTATTATAATTTATAGCGATAGTATCCGAATAGAATAAACGTCTTACACCATCTCGTAATACGCGTTAGTAGCATCAACTAGGTCTCCTAAAATGCATCCAAAATCACCAGAAACCATGCGATTATAGTTATATCGGGAATGTTATTAAACAGTTTTTAATACTCAAAACAGAAGAGGTAGAATGTCACATTAGCTTTGCTATACGGTATCGCCGGGGTACATGCGTACTAGGTGACCGCTGGCATCCTCCCTGAGTAGTACAGCCGGGACCGTGGGTGGTATACAAACTCGTTTGCCTGGTTGCTGTTGTTGGATCTTCTTTTTGAGAGTGACCAGTTTTTTTAAATACCAAGACCTGTAGCAGAATGTGAAAATAATGGATGGTCTGTAAACTACTTTCCCGTTGAAGTCGGAAGCAGGGGGATTTATAGTACCACGATCAGCAAATGTCTGGCCTCACTAGGAATCCCCAGCGGGAAGAGAAACCAATCTTAGACACAGCAGCCAAAACAGCCTTGCGATCAAGCTACATTATCTGGCTTTGCAGAAGCACTAAGGCGTTCAGACAAGCGGAGTTGATTCCACCTCAAACCATATGCCATGAGGGAAGTGGGACGGTTGAGCGCTCACAAAACCGGTTTAACCCGCCTAAGTCTGGTCCGCAGCCCAGAGACCTCAAAGTTATCTACATGTACACAGATGAAGATGATGAAGAAAAGCTATATTATGCAACACGGTGATTTTTCCCAATAGTCATTTTCAACGAGAACTACATCAGGAGTGCTCATCTTAATAAGGGTGAAATTACGGCTCCGAAGGTGACTACACTGGTAATCTACCAATGAATTATTCTTGACATTTGTATATTAAACGATTTTCCATGGCAATGGTTTAAAAAATACTATATCAATTCATTTACTGTATTTATCTTAGCAAAGGAAAAGAGAATAAAGAAAATGAAAGGAAAAAAAAAAGGAAAAGAAAAGGAAAAGGAAAGGAAAGGAAAAGGAAAAAAAGAAAGATAGAAATAATAAATTTAAACCATGCCAAGTCAGCGAAAGACAGAACAAAATTAAACCATGCCGAGTCGGCAAAACAATGATCATTTGGTAAAATCAATTCAATCGACAATGATAAATTTGGTACCGTAAAATCAATCGGCAACAAATAATTCTGTAAGATTAGTTGGTAAAGCCACTTGTAGCAAGATTAGTCAACCAAAAAAGTTGGTAAAATGTAACTCAGTTGGTATAAAGATTGTTCAGCAAATTCACTTGGTAAACAGCAAAAGCAGTCAACAAAATCAGTTTGTATCAGTTGGCAAAAAATATTATAAATCAACCAGAAAAATATTGGGAATAATACGAATATGAACTCATTACTTAATAGAATGATAGAAATACAAGCATTATCTGACTTTGGGGTGCCACCTCGCATTATCACATGTTATCACAATGGTGCAAAATGGGAAACATTATATTGATTACGAAACATAAAACATTTCAAACTTTTGGCTAAAAATAATAATACGATACTTTTCGAGTAAATAGGCATGATTACATGTACTTAATCTTTTTTGACTTTTATGACAAGATGCTTTTGTCTCAAAATGGTGAATCAAAATATTGATTATTTTAATTTTATTTATTTCAATAAGTTTGAATCTATTTCTTATCAGAGATTTACAGATTTCCCAAAGTAGGCTTATTCAAAAGTAAAGTATTGTTTTATGAAAGATGACAATATTTATAAGATTTCTATGAGCAAGCAATGTGTATAACTTATTCTGCAATATAACCAACCTTGTTACATTGCAAACCGTGGAACACTGTAGACCCACGTAAATATGTTGTAATTGTGGCATGCAAATTGTGTAATTTATGAAGAAATGCAACAAATAACAAATAAAGTTTTACTTTTAAACGGGGGTAGGGGGGGGGATGAATATTTTATATTTTGACTCACTTTGTATAGCATTCTGAATGTATTCACTCTGTTTGTATAAGGGTTAACTATTAAATAACAATGTTAACCCCTGCATTACAATTATGAGTTTCGGATTTTTAAAGATTTTTCCATCAAGCCATTAGCATTATTTCGTTACTAGTATATTGTTATTCAAAACAAATCTGTTTTCGTCATGTACAAATAGGTATTACACCTAATCAATATTGGATTCAATGCAACAAACACAATGAATTTACTTGGCATAACATTATATGAGAAAACACGTTTTATTGCACCACGAATATGGTATCAATAGATATTGACAATACGGCCTGCTATGCCCATAGCTTCACAACACCGCACGGGTGAATACAATACGGGGTAAATGCAAGTGTATTGTAATAATCCACATACTGTTATGCTTAAAAATTCACAAATATATTAATATAATATATTACATCAATGACACTTACAGTTCTCGTTTGATTCCCGTGCTTTTTATGCGGAAAATGTCACAATTTTGAGACGCTGGGCAATATGTACAGCACATGATCGGATATGTGTTTTGAATTACGAGTTCCCGCGTACATACAGCTCGTGGGCGAAAGGTGACTATTGGTATGGAAGGCAATACCATCAATATTGCCCCCCACCCCAAAACTACCCCCAAATTTGACCCCTTCATAACGGGAGTTCCCCATCGGTTGCAGTATTGCATTTTTATTTGGTGGTTGAGGATGTCTTTACCTACAATTTGAGTCCCAACAATCGCGGTTGGCTAGTATGTCCGGGTCATGTATGTGGATGGCCTCCCAGAAGCGTAGCGAGCCATAGCTATGGTATGTTGCTTGGTTACAGATCATTCCGTTATATGGATGGCTTCCCCAGAAGCGTAGCGAGCCATAACTAGGGTATGCTGCTTGGTTACGCATCAGTCACCACCAGCCAAACATCAGGATGGGTTAATAACGGTAAATGGCAATTTCGCCACAATGGTATCAGCAAGTAATACTAACAGCCAACGTATTGTAACAATAAATTGAAATCAAAACCTTGCAAATAATATTTTTGTATTTGCGAATAAAATTTGTATCCATCTTGGATACAAGTTCAACAAATAATTATTTTGAGGCCGTACTAAAAGACGGCGGATCCAAAATAGATTAATCCCTGACATTCAACTGATGTAATAGGAAATATTGTGGTTATATTTTCACCACATGAATTCATTTCAACATATCATGAATCATATTTATTTCGCGGGAGAAATCATGATTGTATGCTAATTTGCATAACGTTACATAATACCAGCGAGTTCATGAGTTCGCCCGCTTTCAATACATTGTTTAAACATATATAATATTGGGTGGGGAAAATCATGATTATTTTGCTAATTTGCATAATGCCACGTAATACCATGATTTTGACCTTTATTCCCAGTACTCATTTCATACGGATAAAATTGTTAAAAAAATATTAATACATTTAGGACATAATAAAATGTGCAAAAAGAAACCTACTATTATCCCATTTCAGTTCTATTCCAAAATGAATCGAAATAGTATTGTTTCGTTTCCTCCTCCAAAACTTCATTACTAGACAAAACTAAACTAATACGGACATTTTTGTTTTCTTAATTAGTTTTCTTTTTTTTCACGAGTACACTTAACGGAACATAAATTAGACGTATTTCATTGAACCATAATAGCACGCATATGAAATGGTACACATTTTATTTACACTTATTTACAAACTTACGTTAAGATTCCCGGATATGATATCATTTACTCCCGCACCCGACGGCATGATAACACTACTTGAGTCATGACGGTCGTCCATTTAACAGAATAACGCCGACTGAAAAGTAGGATATATTCTACGCAATATATTGCATTGATGCCACATAATTACCTTAACGATGGGTTTGCAATACGCAAATTTTCCCCCATAAAGCAACGTAAATCAGGCTCAGAATCCATGAGCTTTACCCTGATAGCTTGCTTACTTGCTTAAGGCGTCCCGAAGGGACGGACTTCTGTGATGGCCTTCCATACTGGTCTTTCAAGCATGCAGTTTTTCATGTCCTGCCTAGTTAGTCCTGTATCCTCTGATAAAAGCTTGATGTAATTCTTTCGTGGTGGTCCTCTAGCCTTGTGTCCATGCTTGGGTTGCCACAGGAGGACTTTGGAGACTGCTTCCTCTTCCCTTCTGGCACAGTGGCCGGCAAATTTTAATCTCCTCCGTCTTAGCCTCTCTGATATTGGTAGCAGGTTCCCATATAGATCTTTGTTGGTGGTGTGAGATTGCCATGATACATTAAGTGCTTTTCTTAAGAGGCGAGTATAGCAACCATCCAGCGCTTTTCTCATTTTAGCTGTTAGTGTCCAAGTCTCGGCTCCATAGGTCAAAACAGATTCAACAGTGGTGGTAAACAGCTTTATTTTCAGGTTTTTTGGGAGTTTACTGTTCCATATTTTTGTCATGCTGTTACAGGTTTTCCAAGCTTGAGCCTTTCTTATGTTGAAATCTTGTTCACTACTAGCAATCCAGGCACCAAGGTATTTGAAGTCTTGGACAATTTCAAGATCATTACCATCCAGTGTTTTAATTGGTGTTGGAGCTTCTTTGTACAGCATTGCCTTTGTTTTTTTGGCGTTCATCCCAAGACCAACTGTAAGCGCAGCTGCTTCCACCAGATGTAGTAGTTCCTCTGCATCCCGTAGATTGTCTGCAAGGAGAGCAATGTCGTCTGCGAAGTCAAGGTCTGTAATTCTCTGCGGCCCTATTCTTCTACTTTGCCTGGGAACAAGTGTGAAGCCTAGTTGCTCTTCTTTTCCTGCCAATGCCTTCCTCAGTACATAGTCTAGGATGATTATGAACAAAAACGGTGCTAGTGTATCACCCTGAAGAACCCCTGCTTGTATTTCGAAGTCCTTAGTGATGCCATCTGGAGAAGTAACATGTGCTTTGGTTTGTTGGTATATAAGTCCAATGGCAGCCACTAGCCTCTCTGGTACACCATAGGCTCGTAATATATCCAACATCTTACCACGATGGACGGTATCAAATGCTTTTTTGAAGTCTATGAAGACCAATGCTGCAATGAGGTTGTTGTTCTTAATTTCCTCTACTATCCTTCTTAATGCCAGAATTTGAGACACTGTTGATCTACCTGGGCGAAAACCATTTTGATTGATTCGTAGAACCGGGTCTAGGTTCTGATAGAGATGCTGGTATTTCGTCAGCAACCAAAAGATATTCATCAGGACATCGTACCAGGGAATGATTTTATTAGCCACGCCACGAATACAAATCTTTCGTATAGCGCGGGAAAATGTATTCACGTGTTATAAAGCAAGCCATAAAGCCCGCCAGCTATCGTTATTCGCGCCAGCTATCGTTATTCGCGCCAGCTATCGTTATTCGCGCCAGCTAGTGCCGCACCTAACATGCCTAATCAAAATAGTAATAATCTCCAAGATTTACGTAACAATGTATTTGGATATTGCGCATTATAAGAATTGTTATATATGTATGTATGTAACTGATTTATTCAGCCGAAGAGGTACATGGATGAATCTTTTTGATTTGAAACTATTACATGATAGGATGTACAAAATACCAATGACAGCAACTTTTGCCTGTACGGAGCCCCATACAGTAGCCCCAAAGGACCCCAACTGAGTTATTCAGACGAAGAGGTACATGGATGAACCATTTTGCATTGGAACTATTGCATGATAGGAAATACAAAAATACCAATGACAGCAACGTTTGCGTGTGCGGGTCCCCAGACAGTAGCTCTAAAGGGCCCCACATATGGTTTTAATCAGCAGAAGAGGTACATGGAAGAAACTTTTTGCATTTTGAACTATTACACATTAGGGTATACGAAAATATCAATGACAGCAACTTTTACATGTACGGGGCCCCAGACAGCAGCCCCGAAGGGCCCCATGTCCCCGGCTGATGTATTCAACAAAAGAGCTACATGGATGGATCTTTTTGATTTGGAACTATTACATGATAGGATGTACAACATACCAATGACAGCAACTTTTGCCTGTACGGAGCCCCAGACAGTAGCCCCAAAGGATCCCAACTGAGTTATTCAGACGAAGAGGTACATGGATGAACCATTTTGCATTGGAACTATTACATGATAGGATATACAAAAATACCAATGACAGCAACCTTTGGCTGTTCGGGGCCCAGACAGTAGCCCCAAGTGCCCCAACTGATGTATTCAGACGAAGAGGTACACGGATGAATCTTTTTGCATTGGAACCATTGCGTGTTTGGATATATAAAAAAATACCAATGACAGCAACTTTTGGATGTACGGAGCCCCAGGTAGTAGCCCGAAAAGGCCCTACATGTCCGAACTGATTTATTCAGCCAAAGAGATACATAGTCGAAACGTTTTGAATAGGAAGTATTACAAGTTAGGACTTACAAAAACACCATTGGCAGCAACTTTTGCCTGTACGGACAGCAGCCCCAAAGGAGGATCTATTCAGCCAAAGAGGTACCTGAATGAGACTTTTTGCATTGGAACTGTTACATTGTTGATGTATATTAAATGCCAATGACTCAAATGACCCCAAATGGTTTATTCAGTGGAGACCCCGGAGGTACGTGGTACGTGGATTGAATCTGCCCCCCCCCCCCCTCCCCCTACAGTGATCAACGTCTTCCAACTAGTAGTTTTTAGTACTAGTACACTTTTATCAATAGGGCGAATGAAAATACAAATGACCACACTATGGTGTTTTACAGTCATAGGACATTCTCTCTCAAACTAAATTGACAACATCTCTCAGTTTCGTTAGCCTAAAAGGGCCCATGTTTGTTCTCCAACTTGTAATCCATAAATTCATGTTTGTATTTTGTTTCATTCATGAAAACTGTCAGAATTGATCATTGATTACAAGAACTTGATCAACACACGTAAAAAGCCCATAGACATTTGCCTCATTAATTATTCATGAGCTCATTATCGCCGTGTTTTAGGTATGGGACAAAAAAAGGGGAGATTTTGAAACGGTAATTAAAAGGCTATGAGAAACATTATCGATGTGCAGGTTTTTCAAATACCCTTAGGGGGTCTACACATTCCTAGTAAATATCCCCTTGAACGTGAAAGAGACTCTCCAATAAGCCAGATACCTTTTAAAAAACATGTTTTGATCAATGTGAGAAGTCTGGCGCTGTAAAAGAGAACCAGCCAAAATTGCCTGGGATTTGCACCCGGGTTTGCATTGCGCAAATAACAAAATGCCGAAAACAAGAGAGCTATCTAGCTTCGTAAAGGGGCAAATTTGTGCTCTATCATCGGAAAATATCTCAAACCGAGAGATAGCACTGCGTTTAGGAATAAATGAGTCCTCTGTTCGCTACAATTTAAAGAAACAACAAGAGTCTGGAAGTAAAAAATCGGTGTAGAAGCGGACGGCCAAAGGTCACAGAGGCAGCGGAGCGAAACCTAGTAACGATATGCAAACGGTCACCATTCAAACCCGCTACACATCTCCGCTGTGATATCCTTGAAGCTACCGGCACTGCCCCTAGCATTTCTACCGTCAAGCGGCGACTCGCGGATAATGATCTCTCGGCATATCGTCCTAGATCAGTGCCACTGCTTTAGCCAAGATATATCAGAGCCAGGAAAGAGTTTGCAAAAGATTACCAGTCTTGGGATGAAGATGATTGGAAGAAAGTTCTCTGGTCAGATGAATCTAGATTTTGTCTTTTCCGCAGTGATGGCAAGGGGTATGGGAGGAGACCACCAAGCAAATCACTTGACACACGCTACACCAAGCCAACAGTGAAACATCACGGAGGGGGCATCATGGTTTGGGGATGTTTTTCTCGGGCTGGTGTTGGTGATCTGGTACTAGTTGATGGCACCATGAATAAGGAAAAATATCTGAGCATCCTTGAAGATAACATGCTACCATCTGCACATCGTTTGATTGGCCCAGATTTTACTTATCAGCGTGTCATACAGCAGGTTTGATTCAAGATTGGTTTCGGGACCCAACACCAGCTGCATTACAAGAATCGGGTGTGGATTGTGGCTTCGATGTGTTGGAATGGCCTGCTCAGTCGCCCGATCTTAACCCCATAGAAAATCTTTTGAATGCCATAGAGGAAGATTTGAAGAAGAGAGCAGTTAAGCCAAGATCCAAGAGTCGGCTCTTTGAAGAGGTTAAGATTTCATGGGAAAACTTGTCCCCAGTTTACCTCACGCATCTCACCGACAGTATGATTCATCGATGTCGCGATATCATCAAAGCAAGATGATTTCACATCGACTACTAACTTTAGCCGCCCAAGACAGCCCTTGGCTAATCCCAAATACAACAGCCCTTTTAGGGCTACCCACTCTTCCAAAAAGAGATGACCTAGTGTTGTTTTCCCTAAATAAAAAAGAAAGAAAGACAAACAAATCCCTACATTTCCCCAAATAAAGAAACCACACAAATTAAACACCGAAACAAAACTCCACACTTTAAAATTACAAATGTTCGAGAGGTTACAATTTCTGAATCTGATCATCGTATGATCACATAATTGATATAACACTTTGACAAGATTTCTTAGCTACAATTTGATACCTCATTTGCCACAAAGGCTATAAATTGTTGAACATTTATGAAAAAATATGCAGTTCCGAAATGAACAATTTTTGTATAATTACGCGCAATGCATTGCATGCATGGACAAGGGGCATCAATGGGAGGTTTTGTTGACTGCATGCACGGACTATTTAGGCGGGCTATTCAACTCAAATCTCGACACGCAAGTATCCGAATGTGCGTACTTTATGACTTCAAGATTCTTCATAAAACAATATTGATGAATTAAATCAATATATTTGTGGAGGAACAAGCGAACATATCCTAAATTTATGAAGGGGCCAGCAGCGACCCACGTCATTCGCTCTACGCGTGCAGATATTCGGATTCTACACTGCCCTCTACGTCAGCAAAATCGCCCTCTTTTAGACTGCTTGTAATCGTGAACTGAGCAATCTTATTTTTGTGTATTAAATCTTCTCCAATCTAGTAAGTTCACGTACCAATCACCATTTAAATTTCACTTCATGTGTTTTAGTGATAGTTATACCTTCTTCTGAGTTGCTTCGCTTTAAGCACCGAGTTCAATTTAGTGAGTTTTTCATGTTTTAAATTTCTGTTTGATGTTTGCTAAATTGCCTCGTTAAGCTTGTGTTGCATCATCATCAGCCGTGTCATGGCTCAGGTACAGGAACAGTGCGTAGACGCTAAAACTAATGTCATGTTGATCGGCCATTCATTTGTCCGCCGATTTGGTGAGTATTTAAGGAACCCTCCCCACCCGTTCAGGAGTGATTTCAATTTGCAGTGTGTACATTTTCATTGTCGGGGGGTAGGTGGGCGCATCGTTCCCAGTTTGATAGAGCATGATCTGTTTGCCGTTGCAAAGGCACATCCAGAAGTCGTAATATTGGAGATAGGGTCCAATGACTTGTGTAGACCTGGGGTAAGTGTTTTAACCATCGGTTCTGCGATAGATGAATTGTGTGGACTTCTTCTCGACAGATTCAAGGTGAAGTATGTCATTGTATGCCAAGTGCTACGTCGTCTTGATCCCCCCTTTCCTGATTACAACAATCGTGTTTTTGCTTTGAATAATTATTTGGAAGCAGTGACCGTTTACACGCAACCTTTTGGAAGCATCGTGGATTGTGGCACAACACATCTGTCCTGTTTCACCATGATGGTGTTCATCCCAACCGGGCTGGTCTAGGTAGGCTTTATCGTAGTTATAGAGGTGCAATTCTTCATGTTTTGCCACTGCTGAATTAGCTTGTGCATGCATGCATGTTCATAACATTTCAATATGTGTTTGTTGTTGTTGTTGTTGACATTTTATAATGGTAAAATAAAGTGTCAGCCTTATATTGTTTAAATTGCAATTTTGTGTTAGATGGTTAGCCAGCTTGGCTGTTCCCATCATATTTTATAGCTAGCTATTTATAGTTAGTAGTCTGATTTATAATTGAACGAACACACTGTTGGTGCGGTTTGCTTTCGTAGTGTGATGCGTGCACTGCCCCTTTCTGTCGCGTTCTTTGTGGGCGTGTTCTTTTCGCTGTGTGCGTGGTGGTTCAGTTATTAATTAGATATGCACTAATGAACTATTATTGGCCTTCCTGTTTTGCATGTATGGAGGTTTGTTAATGGTTTATACTTTCTTTGCATGTTTATGTGTTTTACAGGTAATTTCACATGTTTACAGCATTTCTGATTTTTCATTGAGCACTCCTCTGCAGGCACATTCTCGTGTTGTCATGGGTGTTTAGTGTCAGGTCATGCTGGTGACACTCACCCCGTTTTTTTGCAGTGTGGTTGTATCATGCTGAATTATCAGGTTTTTGCTTTAGTTGGCAATTTTTGTGCATGATTTTTCTACTATTTCGTCATGTATTTTCACCATCACATGTCCATTGAGCATGTTCATGCAGCTGCAGGTAATTTCACATGTTTACAACATATCTGCTTTTTGCATAACTCATTTGCCGGCACGTTCACGTAATTTTTATGAGTTGTTTAGTGTACATGGTTGTGCTTGTGACACTACTCTTCCCCTTTTTTTTTCTTCTTTTTGTTTTTTTTGTTTTTGTTTTGCAGTGTTGTTGTATCATGCTGAATTATCATGTTTTTTCTTTTAGTTGGCAATTTATGCATGTCGGTTCTGCTATTGGTCATGTTTTTTTACCATCACAGGACAACAGTGCATGTTTATTCAGGTAATTCCTCATGTTTTCCACATATTATCGGTTTTTACCAACTCATCTGCATGCACGTCAAGTGTTTTTAGGAGTTTTTTTAGTGTCAGGTCGCGCTTGTGACGCTACTCCTTCCACTTGGTAGCAGAGTTTTTATATCATGCGGTATTATCATAATTTTTTTCTTTAGTTCGCAATTTTGTGCATGATGGTTCTGTTATTTGTCATCTATTTTCACCATCAAATGTCCTCACATCATGTGCACGCAATGTTTACTTGTGCTGGTTATGCACAAATGTGTGTGGGCTGTTGATAGTAGTTTGTTTATATGGCTATGAATTCCACATTACATGTTCTGTTCATCTTATTGTTACATGTATACTGGGTCTCGAATCGGTCTTCTAGTGGGATGTTTTATACCCTTATTTGGAAGTTTGCCATGCATACATGTACATGTGTCCCCTTGTTGCCCACAAGTTGTGTGACCTTGTACTTGCACAGGGCTGTCAACTCTCCCGCATTAGGCGGGAGTCTCCCGCCTAGACACTCTTTCTCCCGCACTCCCGCCTAGCATATATATATAAACTCCCGCCTCAAAAATAAATAAAATAAAGTAAAGGGAAAGAAAAGAAAAGAAAAGGGGAGAAAGGAAAAGGGAAAGAAAAGAAAAGAGAAAGAAAAGAAAAGGGAAAGAAAAGAAAAGGGAAAGAAAGAAAAGGGAAAGAAAAGAAAAGGGAAAGAAAAGAAAAGGGAAAGAAAAGAAAAGGGAAAGAAAAGAAAAGGGAAAGAAAAGAAAAGGGAAAGAAAAGAAAAGGGAAAGAAAAGAAAAGGGAAAGAAAAGAAAAGGGAAAGAAAAGAAAAGGGAAAGAAAAGAAAAGGGAAAGAAAAGAAATGGGAAAGAAAAGAAAAGGGAAAGAAAAGAAAAGGGAAAGAAAAGAAAAGGGAAAGAAATAGGAAAGAAAAGAAAAGGGAAAGAAAAGAAAAGGGAAAGAAAAGAAAAGGGAAAGAAAAGAAAAGGAATAGAAAAGGGAAAGAAAAGGGAAAGAAAAGAAAAAGGAAAGAAAAGAAAAGGGAAAGAAAAGAAAAGGGAAAGAAGAGAGGAAAGAAAACAGATGTCAATCGGTATATTGAAAAGGCCTAGTTGTACCCCCACTTGGGATATCAGTGGCGTGTCCAAATGGGGGCGGGGGATGGCTGATCTAATCCAGCTTATAAGGGGCACCCATTAGACAGATAGACATTGCATGAGCAGTGGCGTGCACCCCGCGTTCGAGGGAATTAAAGGGTTTATATATTTAATTCTATCAAATTTCAAGGCTTCAGTCGAAGGAATCGAAACCAAATTATTTACAAATAGTATGTATGAGTATGCAATGCAAGTACTTATGAACATTTATATTCGTGTGCTCTGCGTGCATTGTCCAGAAATATCATTCTAAAAGCCCATTTCAAACCAATAGCCAGAACTGAATATAGACGGGGGAAAAATCGCGCGCTTCGAGCGCATGTTTTCAGGAAACAGGTAACCCGGAACTAAATTCATTCGGGTGGGGTTGGAGTTATACTTATTCGGAGGAAATTAAGAGGTTTTTTAGTAAATTATTCTTTCAACGCGTCAATCAGGGAAATCGAAACCTAATTCGTCTAAAATACATGTAGTATGAAAAATCATGGTCGGAAAATAAATAAATAAATAACGAACCTAAAGAGAGGGGTCATAGCCTATATATAGCTTTTTGGGGAACCATTTTAATATTTCGTTCTAAAAACGCTTATAAAAACCCCAAAGAACCGTTCAAATATGCAAAAATTTCTGCTCGATACGCTCGCTTCATATGTTTAAACAGTTTCAGTTTTAATAAATCGGACTGATTTGTTCGCAATTCTTTTTTTGGGGTCACGGTTCTGACCAAATATGTCTGATTTAGGAACCAATGATCTATACTACTTAAATCAAGAAAGATCATCAGTAAATATGCACAACTTTTTTTCTCGAATATAATGAAATAGCTGTCTAACTTAGATAAAAAGCCAATATTGATTGGTAAAAGAAGCTATGGCATTTCAATAGAAAATCGGTCAAAAGTACACACAAAATCGCCCAAAATGGGTTCGAGAATTGATTTTTTTCCTTCAAATTATGAGGGCGGCACATCCCCCCCCCCCCCCCCGCATCCCCCTCAGACCCCCCCCCCCCCCCTGTCCGCGTTACCGCGGAGGGCAGTGCTTCGCACCTCTTTGGTTACTCACAATAGTTACCCAATTTTTAGTTTTTTAACCTTGATTCCCCCCCCCCCCCCCCCCCCCCCTATTCAAATACCCTGGCGCCGCACCTGGCTGTAGGCCTACCTTTTGGACTGTGCGATTTTCTTTGAGCGTGCGATTCTTTTTTTTGACTCTCCCGCCCAGCAAATCCCAAAAGTTGACAGCCCTGACTTGCATTATATATCATTGGGCCAATTTTGCTGCCCAGTTTGTCTGCGTTGGGAGTCTGTTGTCAGATGAGCCTATATCCACCGGCATTGACTGAGTATGGTGGTTTGCTCTTGGATCCCTGTTAGGGTCCCGATGTCACTAGGTCTTTGAAGTTGACTGCCCTGTGCTCCTGGCAATTTTGCATGTTCCTTGTTGTTTGTTGTCATTTCATTATTGGGCCATGTATTGCTTGCTTACATGCGCCCCATCAGACAACAGGTTTTTGCTTTTATTTCACAGCTCCTGCGCATGTTTGCAGTTTCTGCACTGTCATTCGGTCCCATTTCATTGTCAATGTGTGTCCGTGAAAGGCAATATTTATTGTTTTCTTTTCTTTTGCTACGGTAATGTGAGGTGCACAGGTATTCTGTGCTGTATTTCTTGGGCTGTGTAAGAGCAGTGCTGGCTGGTTTTGTGACTTGACCACCAACGTATTTCTCACACTTTGTGGCATGTATGTGTCAGTTCATGGGTTTAGCTTTAATTGTAATAGGGCAGTCTGTTATGTTTTGTGTTAGGCCTGCCTTGTTTCACTCTAAATAGGAATTTATATTAATGTGTTTTATATTTTGAAATTTAGTCTAATATTAGAATTCTTATTTAATTAACCTATTGATGTGGGTTTTTTAATTTTATTATGGGGGATACCAGGGCTCCTAAATTATCAGGGCGTTTGACGTTTTGTCTACTGTTTTCCCATACTTGCCCATTGTGGTTTTGTGGCCTACTGCTGCGTGTACTACATACTGGGGCGAAGTAGGCTGTTATTGCTCAATTAGGCTTCATTGCTATTCTGGTATTTTTACACCTGGTGGGTGCTCACCCTGCCCATTGGTGCTCACCCTGCCCATGGGTGCTCACCCTGTCTGTGTTTTCACTCGCCTTTACACTTTACTTTTGATTATCACCCTTCATATTTGTTCTCATGTGTGTTATGTTGAATTTGTCATTGTTTTACTGACCTAAGCACTGCCCATGGGTGCTCATCCAGCCTATGGGTGCTCACCCTGTCTGTGTTTTCACTCATCTTTACCCTTCACTTTTGATTTTCACCCTTCATATTTGTTTAAGTGTGTGTTATGTTGAATTTGTCATTGTTATGCCCTAAACACTGCATGTGCACATGTTTTGGCCGAGCAATCATTTTGGCCATAATTTTGTTTTTCACTCTCGTGCTAGGGTAGGTGTTCTGTGTACATAATTTAATTTTATTTATTTAATTTTCATTCTGCATTGTGCATTTTGCGTGCACACGCTTTGGCCGAGCACACGTTTTTGGCCAAGCACTCAATTTCGCCATAGTTTTGGTTTTCACCCTCGTGGTAGGGTAGGCGTTCTGTGTACGTATTTTAATTTAATTTAATTTAATTTTCATTCTGCATTGTCCAATTTTGTTTTTTTAACATTTTATATTGTTATAATTACTGCAGCAGAAATTTATGATGCCTATTTTTCATATTTGTCATGCTGTGTATGTATATGTCTCTTAATTTTATTTATTATATTTTCATTCTGCATTGTGCATTTTTATATTTATATAACGTATTATAATTTTATTTACATGTATTCAATTTTCATTCTGCATTTTGCATTTTGTATTTATAAAATTACTACAGCAGCTCTTTATGATGCATATTTATGGATTTGTCATGCTGTGTTCAATGTTTTCCCTCACCCTTCTCAAAGGGTTTTCACTTTTGGATTTTCACCCTTCATATTTTAATAATTTTCTTCTCTTTTGTGTTTTCTGGTTTGCATTTTCATTGTTTTGCAGCCTAATGCACTGCACTGGTACGCAATTTGGCCATCAGTTTTGATTTCACCACCCTTGTGGATTTTACCTTCTTTTTCTTCATGCTTTGTGTTACTGTGTCAGATAAGAGTGATTTAGTTTTAACAGTAACGGGGCACTCTGATTTGGATTGATATGTTTTGTTTTGGGCATTCATGTAGGCCTGCCTTGTGTTACTTCACAATTGTGTGTCTTCACCATTACAGTTTGCTCATCACGTTTGCTGTTTCCATCTGCTAATTGTATCACTTTAATGTTGCGTTGTGTTGATGGGCATTTGTGTTACTTCACAATTGTGTTTCTTCACCATTACAATTTGCTCATCACTTTTGCTGTTTGCATAGCTAATTGCATCCCTTTATGGGTTGTGTTGAGGGCACCGGGGTTTGTCTTTCAGTCTTATTATGGCATTTTTGCCTTGAGTTACTTCCCAATTGTGTTCACCATACCATTAAAGTTTGCTCATCAATTTTGCTGTTTGCATCTGCCAATTGTATCGCTTTAATGTCTTGTGTTGATGGGCATTGGTATTGTCAATGATAATGGTTTTAGCTATTCAGTTGTGCGGGCGCACACTCTGTCACATGTCATGGGGCATGGGGCGATGCACCTTGTAATTTGGTGATTTGGTTACAGTTGGGTATGCATATAATTATGGTGTATCATAATTTTCATTCTACTTTTTGCACTGCATCTGTCATTCACAGCCATGGCTGGTGTGATAACTATGTGTGCATTATGATTGCGATCATTACGGTTATCACAGGGTCTATACCTTGGTTCCTTTGGTATTATGATCATGTTGGCTGGGGGCCTTTTTCCATTTATCAATTTTATATGTGTATGGCATCATGTCCATGTTCCTCAGCCCTAAGGGTGCCATTATTCGTTTGGGATTTAATGCCCCTGCTAAGTCCGAAAATCCATGTATTTCACATGTACACTACTTTTGTATTAATTTTTCGGGGCAGTCTTGTGTCGCATCCCCTGTGTGGTTATACTCGGCATACATGCATTTTGTTCAGCGTTACCGGTATTTTGTGCATTCCGAGGGACACAGTGGGTATAACACGCCCCTGGTCGTCGCAACAATGTAAACGTTGTATATCAGCAGGTGGTATTTACATTATTGCCGTACATGCTACTACCTCAAATACTCCTCCGATGGGGGAGTCTTTGAGTTGTAACGTCCTTTCCTCGTTTTCGAGGCCTGCATGACTTGATTCTCACCGCATCATCTAATTACGCTTCCATCCTTATGACCACAGTTGCAATTTTCCTTTTATGCATGGGTGGGTTTCATAACCCATCAATTTAAAAGGCTTACACATTCTACTTAATTTAATCAGTACATCATCTGCAAGATATAGTGGCCTTCCTTCATGTGTGGGGTACCCCTACCGAGTATTCCCTTACCACATGGTTTGTCAATACCTATCATGTCCCTGCTGTCTCATCTGGGTCTACCTTCACATCATCGTCAGGACTCAGTGGGCTTCCTTAAGTTGTGGGATCACCCCTTCCAGTATTTCACAGGCCTTGTCCATGCCTGTATTATCCACAGGGCAGCCGGTTTCTACATGGCCTTATGGGTTTCCGGAGGCTTTCTTGGTGTCATGGTTTGTATGTAGGTACAAGTCGCATAGTTGCTGTATTGGTCCGGCCACATATTGGTCCGGTTTGCAATGAACGGGTGGTCGGACGCACAAGGTCGATGCATTTAGGAAGTACATGTAGGTTGTAAAGGTATGCTATAACTTGGGATTATGGATTCAGCGGAGAGTTCCCACAGCTTGACTGTAAATTGCTTTGCAGGGGATTTTTGAACGATGGTAGTCTGGTTAATGGTGCAGAGAAAAGAGGTTTGCTGTGGGCACCCTCTGCATGAAATGGATTATTGAGTGTTTTAATAGTTTAGATACCAGGGCGCGGAGTGCATAGACTGGCTGATGGCACACACCCTTTGCCACTTGAATTTGGTGATTTTGTATAGTCTAGTTATTGTTATCGCACCCTTTGCCACTTGAATTTGGTGAATTTGTATAGTCTAGTTATTGTTATCACAGTAGGGATTCGCTGAGGGCACCCTCTGGCAATTGAATTATGGGGAGCACCCTTTGGCACTTGAATTTGGTGATTTTGTGTAGTCGAGTTAATGTTACCACAGCAGGTTGAATTATGGGGGCGTTTTTACACCTGCTGAGGGCGGCAACCTTTGCCACATTAAGTATCGTGTGTTTCTGTAGGCTAGTTTTTGTTCCCGTATTATATGTGAAACTCTCTGAGGACACCCTATGCCATTTGTAAATGTTATGGGGTACCGATGTTTCTAATGCTAAAGGGTTAGCTGTGGGCACCCTCTGGCATTAGAAATATGGGGTGTTGTCATTGTCTGTTTATGATTGCTGCCACTTAGGACACCCGATGCCATTTGTATATGTTATGGGGTACTGTAGTTTAGTTTCTAATGCTAAGGGGTTAGCTGTGGGCACCCTCTGGCATTTGAAATATGGGGTGTTGTCATTGTCTGTTTATGATTGCTGCCACTAGGGACACCCTATGCCATTTGTAAATGTTATGGGGTACCGTAGTTTAGTTTCTAATGCTAAGGGGTTAGCTGTGGGCACCCTCTGGCATTTGAAATAATGGGGTGTTGTCATTGTCTGTTTATGATTGCTGCCAATAGGGACACCCTATGCCATTTGTAAATGTTATGGGGTACCGTAGTTTAGTTTCTAATGCTAAGGGGTTAGCTGTGGGCACCCTCTGGCATTTGAAATAATGGGGTGTTGTCATTGTCAGTTTATGAATGCTACCACTTGGGTAATTGTGCAACAATTGTGGGGTATAGTTAATGTGCTCACTCAAGTGAGTCGCTGAGGGCACCTTCTGTCATCGAGAGGGCTCATTACCTGATGGTTCCTACACATGGGTGAATTCATTCACTGGTCTGACAGTTTCGTCTCATGGGTCTGTCCCCCTTCTGCCTTTCCTTTGTTTTTGTTCTTGTGGGGTTTGCCCAGACTCCTACGTTGCCTGGTGCTGTGGGATGTGAAACCCCACATTAAGTAATGTCTATGGACTCTCATTGCACTAGTTACTCATGGACAGTTTCATGGTGACTAGATTGAAAGCTGTGGTGAACTAGTGTAGCCTAATTCAACACCAACTACTCTGTAATGTTTGAAAGAGGTGGGCAATTCAATGATACCACTTCCTCGACTGATTTCATAAATAAATTCTGCCCATGGCAGCATTCACAATAGTACACATGTGTTAACTACTTGTTTTATTGAGCTGGTGATTACACAAAACAATATTGATGAATTAAATTCATCAATATATTTGTGGAGGAACAAGCGAACATATCCTAACTTTATGAAGGGGCCAGCAGCGACCCACGTCCTTCGCTCGACGCAGTGCAGATATTCGGATTCTACACTGCCCTCTACGTCAGCAAAATCGCCCTCTTTTAGACTGCTTGTAATCGTGAACTGAGCAACTACCACCTCCCCAGCCACCGCCTATGGTTTGGATACACTTATGGACACTCTTGAAAGGAGGCCGTATGAGGCTTTAATGCCAAGTGACTCTCTGCAACTCAAATTCACATGGGAATTTTCATTTGCATATGATATAACCTGTGACAGGTTATTTTGCCATTGGGGGATGTGAAACCCCACATTAAATAATGTCTATGGACTCTCATTGCACTAGTTACTCATGGACAGTTTTATGGTGACTAGATTGAAAGCTGTGGTGAACTAGTGTAGCCTAATTCACCACCAACTACTCTGTAATGTTTGAAAGAGGTGGGCAATTTAATGATACCACTTCCTCGACTGATTTCATGAATAAATTCTGCCCATGGCAGCATTCACAATAGTACACATGTGTTAACTACTTGTTTTATTGAGCTGGTGATTACACAAAACATTTTAAATCTTGCCATATTTAAAATCTTTGGTAGCAAATGCGAGTTCAACATGTGTCTAACAAAATTTTGAAAATGTGTATATCAATTATATTATCATACTATGATCATATTTAAAGTTCGGACTTCTCTTATGAGTGTAGGTGTTGAGTATCAATATTTATTAAACATCATCATACAATAACACAGTGTGTCAATGGGTCCCCGGTTGTTAATATTTTTATGGGTAGTAGGTTGGTGCGGTAATACTTTTGAGTGCCAGTGTATGTGGATGAGTCATCTTGCATTGGAATCATTACACATTTGAAGGGTGTGCAAAACCTGTTTACGTACAAGGGTCAAGATTGCTTTTAAGAACATTGCTTTTAAGATAATGTTTAAAATATTGTGCTTGTGCTTGATCTGTGTGGTATTAAGAAACAAAAGTGAGTCTTTAAGCACAAATATCAGTATCTATTGTTGTTTGCTGGCATTCCTTCTTTTATACATCCGAAGTGTACCTCCGCTGAATAAAACAGTTAGGGATAATGTGCATGTGCGACTACTACTAGATAGCCTTTGTACAGAACAGGATTATTTGCGACTACTTGAAAGAGTGTGTACAGAACAAGTTGAAATCATTTTCATAGTATTTTGTATACCTTAACAATGTGATAGTTCAATGGCAATAATGACCTACTCCTTTCATGTGTAGGCCCTAATGGATCTTGTGCATAAAGATTCAAAAAAAGATCCATGTATCTCTTTGGTTGAATACAACAAGGGATGTGGGCACTTTGGGGCAACTATTTGTTGGGGCCGGTACTGCCATTGGTATTTTGATGAACCTTAATATGCAATTAATTCATGTACCCTCTTGGCTGAATAAACCATGGAGCAATTTTGAAAATAGATGGAAAAGATTTATTTAATGAAGCAGTCCTACATCCAATGGTTGCATATTTTCATGTTGTTTGAATAAAGGTTGTAAATATCGCTCTCTCTCATGTCTGTATTTGTTTTATTGTCTTTTTTGTTTTAACATGTTAGCTTTAAAATGTATTTTAGTATGAATGCATCAGTATGTTACCAACAAGCTTATAAAAAAGATGCTGCAATAGTTCCAATGCAAAAAGATTAATCCATGTACAATATAGGCTAAATAAGTTAGTTGAGGCTACTGCTTTGGGCCTCATAGGTAAAAGGCACTGTCATTGATTTTGTTTTTGTATACGGCCTATCCTATTCTAAATCAAAATTTCTTTTGCTGAATACATCAGTGAGGGCATGTTCGTCTTTCTAAATACTGTCTGGAGCCAATGTAATAGTTCAAATCTACAAAGATTCATCCACGTGTCTATTGTGAAGAATACATGATGAAGATGGGCTCTTTGGGGCTACTTTCTGGGGCTCCATACAGGCTGTTATTGATATTTTTGTATATCCAAACATATGTATTTCACATCTCATTAAAACAGATTCATCCATGTATCTCTTTGGCTGAATAAATGAGATGGAGCATGTGGGTCTCTACATGCAAATGAGTAGGGGCATGTGGGGCCCTTTAGGACGGGCTACTGTCTGGAGCCCGATACAAGCAAAAGATGCTATCAGTGTTATTTTTTGTATCCCAACATGTAATACTTCCTATTAAAAAAGATTCATCCATGTACCTCTTTGGCTGGACAAATCAGTTGGGGCATGTGGGCCCTTTTGGGCTACTGTCTGGAGCCCCGTACAGGCAAAAGTGTCTGTCATTGGTATTTTTGTATATCCTATCATGCAATAGTTCCAAATCAAAACGATTCATCCATGTACCTCTTCGGCTGAATAAATCAGTTGGGCCCTTACGGGCTACTGTATGGGGCCCTGTACAGGCAAAAGTTGCTGTCATTGGGTTTTTTTAGCATATACTATCATGCACTAGTTCCAAATCAAAAAGATTAATCCATGTACCTCTTCGGCTGAGTAAACAGTTGGGCCCCGTTGGGCTACTGTCTGGGCCCCGTACAGGCCAAAGTTGCTGTCATTGGTTTTGTTTGTATATCCTATCGTGCACTAGTTTCAAATCAAAAAGAATCATCCATGTACATCTTCGGTTGAATAAATCAGTTGGTCCCTTTGGGGCTACTGTCTGTGGCCCCCTACAGGCAAACGTTGCTGTTAGTGGTATTTTTGTATACCCTAATTTGTATTAGTTCCAATGCAAAAAGTGTCATCCGTGTAACCTCTTCGGCTGATTAAGACCATATTTGGGTTCCCCTTGGGGCTACTGTTTGGGGCCCCGTACAGGTAAAAGTTGCTGTCATTGCTACCGTTGTTACAAGTACCCTCTAAGGAATCATATCCAAGAAGTTTTGTCCATGTACCTCTTCGGCTGAATACACACTTTTTGGGCCCTCTATATTGTGACACCCAGGGCCCCCGTACAGGATGCGACCCGGCAGCAACACGAATTAATGACTTTTGGCCCCTAACTGACCTACCTAGACAATCAAACCTTAGGTACCTGCAGCTGATTAAATCTTCTGGGCTCCCGTTCTATATATGGATTATGTTTATAATACATTGATTATATGGTAATAGCATATACATGTCTTTTTTATTTCACAGGGCGCTACTCCATTACACCATGCAGCTTATAAGTCATCAGTTGAATGCTGCAAGGTCCTACTGGATGCTAAGGCTGACATAGAAGCTAGGGATAACAATGTAAGTGTAGCACTGTATTATGGACTAAGACTTAATTATGTTTACACAATATTATCAATTTGTATTTATGTAATTAAGTTTATTATTGATTCTTTATTTTTGTGATTTGTATTTTAATGGTATTATCGTATATGGAATATATTTATTAAACAATAATTATAAAAGATAACATATCCATGTCTTGCAGCTGATTAAATCTTCTGGGCTCCCGGCCTATATATGGAATGTGTTTATAATACATTGTTTATATGGTGATAACATATACATGTCTTTTCATTTCACAGGGCGCTACTCCATTACACCTTGCAGCTAATCAGTCATCAGTTGAATGCTGCAAGGTCCTACTGGATGCTAAGGCTAACATAGAAGCTAGGGATAACAATGTAAGTGTATCACTTCATTATGAACTAAGAATTAATTATGTTTACACAATATGATAAATTTGTATTTATTTAATGAAGTACATTTTTGATTATTTTGACATTTCACAGGATTTAAATCCATTACACCATGCAGCTAGTCATTCATCAGGTGGTGAATGCTGCAAGGTCCTACTGGATGCTAAGGCTGACATAGAAGCTAGTGCTAACAATGTAAGTGTATCGCTTGATTATGGACTAATAATTAATGTTTGCACAAGATGGTCATATTTAATTTATTTAATGTAGTTTATGTTTGATTATTTATTTGTGTGATTTGTATTCAAATGGTTTTATCGTATATGGAATATATTTATTGAACTAAAGTTATTCAAAGATATCATATCCATGTCTTGTCATTCCTCAGGGCTGCACTCCATTACACCATGCAGCTAATCATTCATCAGTTGAATGCTGCAAGGTCCTACTGGATGCTAAGGCTGACATTGAAGCTAGGGATGACAGTGTAAGTGTAGCACACTAGATTATGGACTAACACTTAATTATGTTAACACAATATAATCAATTTGTATTTATGTAATGAAGTTTATTATCGATTATTTTTGTTTGTGATTTGTATTATAATTGTATAAGAGAATGTGGAATATATTTATTGAACAATAATTACTACTAAGGCTAACGCAGAGGCTACTGTTAAAACAGTAAGTGCATCACTTGAATATGGACTAAGAAGTAATTATGTTCACACGATCTGATGCAATTTTATTTATTTAATGAAGTTTATTATTTATTATTTATATGATTTGTATTTCATTTGTATTAGCGTACATGGAATATATTATTGAACAATACTTATACAAAGATAACAGATCTATGTCTTGTCATTTCACAGGGCCGGACTCCATTACACCATGCAGCTAATCAGTCATCAGTTGAATGCTGCAAGGTCCTACTGGATGCGAAGGCTAACACAGAGGCTACTGATAAAACAGTAAGTGCATCACTTGAACATGTTGAATATGGACTAAGAAGTAATTATGTTCACACGATCTGATGCAATTTTATTTATTTAATGAAGTTTATTATTGATTATTTATATGATTTGTATTTCAATTGTATTACCGTACATGGAATATATTATTGAACAATACTTATACAAAGATAACAGATCCATGTCTTGTCAATTCACAGGGCGCTACTCCATTACACTATGCCGCTAATCAGTCATCAGTTGAATGCTGCAAGGTCCTACTGGATGCTAAGGCTGACACAGAGGCTACTGATAAAACAGTAAGTGCATCACCTGAATATGGACTAAGAAGTAATTATGTTCACACGATCTGATGCAATTTTATTTATCTAATGAAGTTTATTATTTATATGATTTGTATTTCATTTGTATTAGCGTACATGGAATATATTATTGAACAATACTTATACAAAGATATCATATCCATGTCTTTTCATTTCACAGGGCGCTACTCCATTACACCATGCAGCTAATCATTCATCAGTTGAATGCTGCAAGGTCCTACTGGATGCTAAGGCTGACATTGAAGCTAGTGCTAACAATGTAAGTGTATCGCTTGATTATGGACTAATATTTAATGTTTGCACAAGATGGTCATATTTAATTTATTTAATGTAGTTTATGTTTGATTATTTATTTGTGTGATTTGTATTCAAATGGCATTATCGTATATGGAATACATTTATTGAACAATAATTATACAAAGATAACATATCCATGTCTTGTCATTTCACAGGGCGCTACTCCATTACACCATGCAGTTAATCAGTCATCAGTTGAATGCTGCAAGGTCCTACTGGATGCTAAGGCTGACATAGAAGCTAGGGATGACGATGTAAGCGTAGCACTTGATTATGGACTAATAAATAATAATGTTTACACAATATGATCATTTTTTATTTATATTATGAAGTTTATTATTTATTATTTATTTTTGTGATTTGTATTTTAATGGCATTGTCGTCTATGGAATACATTTATTGAACAATAATTATACAAAGATAACATATCCATGTCTTGCTATTTCACAGGGCGCTACTCCATTACACCATGCAGCTAATCACTCATCAGTTCAATACTGCAAGGTCCTACTGGATGCTAAGGCTGACACAGAAGCTAGGGATGACGATGTAAGCGTAGCACTTGATTATTGACTCAGAATTAATGTTTGCACAATATGATCATTTTTTATTTCTATTATGAAGTTTATTATTGATTATTTATCTGTTTGTAATTTGTATTTTAATGGTATTATCGTATATGTTATACAATTATTGAACAATAATTATACAAAGAAATCATATCCATGTCTTGTCATTCCTCAGGGCTGCACTCCTTTACACCATGCAGCTTATCATTCATCAGTTGAATGCTGCAAGGTCCTACTGGATGCTAAGGCTGACATAGAAGCTAGGGATAACAATGTAAGTGTAGCACACTAGATTATGGACTAACAATTAATTATGTTAACACAATATGATCAATTTGTATTCATGTAATGAAGTTTATTATCGATTATTTTTGTTTTTGATTTGTATTATAATTGTATAAGCGAATGTGGAATACATTTATTGAACAATAATTATACAAAGATAACATATCCATGTCTTGTCATTTCACAGGGCGCTACTCCATTACACTCTGCCGCTAATCAGTCATCAGTTGAATGCTGCAAGGTCCTACTGGATGCTAAGGCTGACATAGAAGCTAGGGATGACGGTGTAAGTGTAGCACACTAGATTATGGACTAACAATTAATTATGTTAACACAATATAATCAATTTGTATTTATGTAATGAAGTTTATTATCGATTATTTTTGTTTGTGATTTGTATTATAATTGTATAAGAGAATGTGGAATATATTTATTGAACAATAATTACTACTAAGGCTAACGCAGAGGCTACTGTTAAAACAGTAAGTGCATCACTTGAATATGGACTAAGAAGTAATTATGTTCACACGATCTGATGCAATTTTATTTATTTAATGAAGTTTATTATTTATTATTTATATGATTTGTATTTCATTTGTATTAGCGTACATGGAATATATTATTGAACAATACTTATACAAAGATAACAGATCTATGTCTTGTCATTTCACAGGGCCGGACTCCATTACACCATGCAGCTAATCAGTCATCAGTTGAATGCTGCAAGGTCCTACTGGATGCGAAGGCTAACACAGAGGCTACTGATAAAACAGTAAGTGCATCACTTGAATATGGACTAAGAAGTAATTATGTTCACACGATCTGATGCAATTTTATTTATTTAATGAAGTTTATTATTGATTATTTATATGATTTGTATTTCAATTGTATTACCGTACATGGAATATATTATTGAACAATACTTATACAAAGATAACAGATCCATGTCTTGTCAATTCACAGGGCGCTACTCCATTACACTATGCCGCTAATCAGTCATCAGTTGAATGCTGCAAGGTCCTACTGGATGCTAAGGCTGACACAGAGGCTACTGATAAAACAGTAAGTGCATCACCTGAATATGGACTAAGAAGTAATTATGTTCACACGATCTGATGCAATTTTATTTATCTAATGAAGTTTATTATTGATTATGTATATGATTTGTATTTCAATTGTATTAGCGTACCTGGAATATATTATTGAACAATAATTATACAAAGATAGCAGATCAATGTCTTGTCATTTCACAGGGCTGGACTCCATTACTCCATGCAGCTAATCATTCATCAGTTGAATGCTGCAAGGTCCTACTGGATGCTAAGGCTGACACAGAAGCTAGGGATGACAATGTAAGTGTATCACTTCATTATGAACTAAGAATTAATTATGTTTACACAATATGATAAATTTGTATTTATTTAATGAAGTACATTTTTGATTATTTTGACATTCCACAGGATTTAAATCCATTACACCATGCAGCTAGTCATTCATCAGGTGGTGAATGCTGCAAGGTCCTACTGGATGCTAAGGCTGACATAGAAGCTAGTGCTAACAATGTAAGTGTATCGCTTGATTATGGACTAATAATTAATGTTTGCACATGATGGCCATATTTTATTTATTTAAGGTAGTGTATGTTTGATTAATTAATTGCGTGATTTGTATTCAAATGGTATTATCGTATATGGAATATATTTATTGAACTAAAGTTATTCAAAGATATCATATCCATGTCTTGTCATTCCTCAGGGCTGCACTCCATTACACCATGCAGCTAATCATTCATCAGTTGAATGCTGCAAGGTCCTACTGGATGCTAAGGCTGACATTGAAGCTAGGGATGACAGTGTAAGTGTAGCACACTAGATTATGACTAACACTTAATTATGTTAACACAATATAATCAATTTGTATTTATGTAATGAAGTTTATTATCGATTATTTTTGTTTTTGATTTGTATTATAATTGTATAAGCGAATGTGGAATATATTTATTGAACAATAATTATACAAAGATAACATATCCATGTCTTGTCATTTCACAGGGCGCTACTCCATTACACCATGCAGCTTATCATTCATCAGTTGAATGCTGCAAGGTCCTACTGGATGCTAAGGCTGACATTGAAGCTAGGGATGACAGTGTAAGTGTAGCACACTAGATTATGACTAACACTTAATTATGTTAACACAATATAATCAATTTGTATTTATGTAATGAAGTTTATTATCGATTATTTTTGTTTTTGATTTGTATTATAATTGTATAAGCGAATGTGGAATATATTTATTGAACAATAATTATACAAAGATTACATATCCATGTCTTGTCATTTCACAGGGCGCTACTCCATTACACTCTGCCGCTAATCAGTCATCAGTTGAATGCTGCAAGGTCCTACTGGATGCTAAGGCTGACATAGAAGCTAGGGATAACAATGTAAGTGTAGCACTGTATTATGGACTAAGACTTAATTATGTTTACACAATATTATCAATTTGTATTTATGTAATTAAGTTTATTATTGATTCTTTATTTTTGTGATTTGTATTTTAATGGTATTATCGTATATGGAATATATTTATTAAACAATAATTATAAAAGATAACATATCCATGTCTTGCAGCTGATTAAATCTTCTGGGCTCCCGGCCTATATATGGAATATGTTTATAATACATTGTTTATATGGTGATAACATATCCATGTCTTGTCATTTCACAGGGCGCTACTCCATTACACCATGCAGCTTATCATTCATCAGTTGAATGCTGCAAGGTCCTACTGGATGCTAAGGCTGACATAGAAGCTAGGGATGACAGTGTAAGTCTAGCACACTAGATTATGGACTAACACTTAATTATGTTAACACAATATGCACGAGGGCCGACTTGGCTATCTTATTCGTTACGCCATCACCGACGAGAGATGTAACGAAACTCATTAGAGCATGCGCATTGTGTTCTCTCAACGTCGATCAACGGCGGCGCGCGGCATACGATATTATTGTTTACATCGTAACAAGGCATTACACACATGCGCTTTTTGAACGGAATAGCGATCAATTAAAGTGAATAATTTTGTAAAATCGTCTTTGTATACCGACAGTCCAGGCAAACGCTAATTGATAACTTGGCTTAAAATTTCTTTAAACTGAATAGAGAGGCAATTAAAAGCTTTGCGGTAAAATGGGTTTTGCTTTCGATTGACAGCGAATACGCATAATTCGACAGTCTCGCGATGCATAGAATGACTATATGAGTGTGAGATTAGTTTTCGTAGTCGATTCAAAACAGATATTTCTCCCGTAATTTGATCAGCGTGAATATCAAAATCATTTAATCTTTTTCGGGATGAGACTAGTTAGGCAAACATATACACTATAACTCTAGTGTGATAATTTATTTTTGTCAAAGATTCGATCATTCATCTTCATTTATTTGTTTTGTTACTGCCCCATTCACTTACAGTTAAAAAAATGCTCAAAAAGGTTTTTTAAATTCTAGGCTTGACCGACAAATATCAAAATTTTAAAAATTTGACAAAATACCATTATTTGGTTAAATAATTCAATTTTGGTGGGTGCATAGAAGATCGATGATACAAAAAAGTCAAGCCGCAATCAATTTGGCGACAAAAAAAAGTCTTTCTCATAGATTTTTATTTTAAATTCTAGGCTTGACCGACAAATGTCAAAATTTGAAAAAATGAGCCCAAATACCATTATTTGGTTGCGTTCATTGACGAGAGTGTTGTTTTTTCCAGGAAATTATATAGTCTGGTGTGCGGAAATAGGTCTGTAGTTAGTTATGCTGTGCTGGTCTTTGCTTTTGAAGACAGGGATGACTTTTGCAGATTTGAGTTTATGTGGTACAATACCCGTGAGTAGTGATTGGTTTAAAATGTGCAGAAGAGGTGTTGTGATGTGATCAAATGATTTGTTAGCAATCCCGGGATCGATGTCGTCTGTGCCCGAGCTCTTACCGGATTTAAGAAGGTGACGCAGGTCGTGCAGTTCTTGAGGAGTGATTGGGTTGAAGAAGAATGAGTTGTGTGGACTATTTGAAAGGTGAGCGGTGAAGGGTTTGTCCGCTGGAAGGATTTTATTAGCCAGGTTTTTACCAAGGTTGGTGAAATAGTCATTAAATGTGTTAGTAATGTCATTGGGATCAGTGAAGGTTGTGTCGCTGTGAGTGAAGTGATCCGGTAATGTGTTGTCTTTGCGTTTGTCTTTTTACGCCGCATCGTAGTAATTCGTAGTACTCAAGAGTGTTAGGGTTAAAATCGCCAAGGACGATAGTTTTGCGTGTGCGTAGGCTTAAGCAGGATTAAGAAATTGTGAAGTTGTAAAGCCATTCACACGTGATGGTGGTGGTCTGTAGACAACAATATAAACGATATCCTTCTTTTTATCACAGACTATAGCATGTTCAAATGTAATACAAGGCTCAAATGACGGAATAGACAACTGTAGGGGAGATTTGAATAATAAGCCGATACCTCCATGGTTTTAGCGTTACATCCACGTCACATGGTCGAGGCACATTAAGGAAACAATAAACAGGAGGAATCAATCAACTCGCCAATAATAACACTTTCCTTCAGCCATGTTTCCGTGATAGCCATAACATCAATGTCATATTCCATGATATAGTCAGAGAGAGGAGCACATTTATAACGAAAAGAGTGTGCATTCCAAAATCGAATATCCATCAATTTGGAAGGGTTTTGTATATCAACTGTACGCGTTGAAATATCATGTTCATATTGCTTTGGGTTGTGTTTAAGCTTTCGAGTACCAGATCTTGGTCCTCTACGTGTGGCATCAATACCAAGTAGCTTTATGTTGTTCCAAGTGGTTTGAGAAAGTTCATACTTTCTGGAGTTCAGATCAAGAAGTTGGTTTATAGAGTATTTTGGAGACTGATTACATTTTTGAGGAATTGACCTCTCCTCAACATGAAGCAGATGATGATAGTTACTTTTAGGAGTAATGAAAGCATTGGTAGGCCCTAGATTGGGATTTATGTCCCCTGCGACAAGTAAACGAAGTGGAAAAGTACTATTACAGTACTATTGCAGTAGTAGGCTATTGGGGAGAAAAGAAATTGTCTGTCTTTACAAACTTATTCACAATTCTCTTTGTTGTTATAGTTTACTGTTTCAAATTCATCAACTAGCAAACCAGTAAGGCACTAGAATTCGCGGTTCGTGGGTTGGGCGGTTCTCGGGTTGGGGGTTTATGGGATGTGTATGTACTCTTAAAATTCAGTTATCACACGTGCCATTAATATTCCAAATCCCCATAATACATGAACCTCATGTGCCCTTAAATCTAGGTAGGCTACCCCATGTGCATCCATGTAATTCATCAGTACATGTGTTATTAATATTAGGCCTAGGGTTAGGGTTTTATATTCGGGTCTTAGTTCAGAGGTCTTTTAGTTTTAGAGTCAGCGAAAGGAGGGGTCTATCGTCATGATCATCTGTGCCCAGTCTTGAGAACTGTGTGTCAACATTGATTATTCCTCCGTAGGCATGCCTAAACGTATCATATATGTATTTAAATCACGCATGTTTGCACACACCGATATCCATGTAACATTCCCATTTATATAACGGACATCCCATGATTGGCCTAGGGCCCAAGGGCGTCCCCAGAGGGGGGGTGTGGGGGGGGGGTGTCACACCCCACCCCCCCCCCCCCCCCATTCATCAAATCTGTCGGCAAAATTATGGTGCTGTGGGCAAATCAAAGGAAGGAGGAAGAAAAGGGAGAAAGAAAAAAAAGGAAAAGGGAAAGAAAGAAGGGGAGAAAGAAAGAGAGAAGGGGAGAAAGAGAATGGAAAGAGGAAAGAAAGAAAAAAAAAAAAAAAAAAAGAAAGGAAAGAGGAAAGAAAGAAAAAAGAAAGAAAGAAAAAGAAAGGAAAGAGGAAAGAAAGAAAGGAAAAGGGGAAGAAAGAAAGAAAGAAAGCCCTATAAAAACAATTATCGTATGCGCAAATGATAATGTTGTGTCGGCATATATGTTATGTTAACACAAATCAAATCAAAAATGAACAAAGGCAATGTAGGCATATGAATTTGTAGGCACTGTGAACGAGCCCATTTTTATGAGATTTTGTGTCGGCGCACATGAACAGCCTACATGTAGGCCCAAGTCTTTGTTTTGCTCATTGTCAAGACACGCAAAAAAATTGTGCCGGAATAGTATAGGCCTAGGCTAGGCCTAACGGGCAATGTGTGGGACCTTTAATTATACTAACTAGGCCTATTTCATTGTCGTTGTCAATGCAAACCCAAGTCAATAATGTCGCCAATGGCCAATCATGTTGGCACATAGGTTACGAAATATTAAATAATTCGCCTATAATTATGTAAGTTGATGTAGGCCAATTGCTCTCATTGTACTAATTGTATAGACTCTGCAAGCCCACTATCAGTCTATCGCAAAAGTAAGTCCAACTCCAACGTTTAGGTGGCAAAGTAAGAACTTATAAGTAGACTCTGTCCTAACTTCGACTTGCACAATGCAAAATATCATTATATAATTAAGACAATAAGCACAGCTGTCGTTATTTGCGTGAGACCAGGATTTGTGTGTGCACCAGGGGCACAATCGATATCTCACGTAGTGGTATAGGTCTATGTCGATGTCGGACATACAGGCTGTAGGCCTATCATGCCTATACTGAACATTTGACCATGTTTTGTTAGCTTTATTCAACAAAAACAAGATGGCTTCAGGAAAGTGTTCCATGACCATTTTAGTTTAAAAACTGAAAATCTTTGTGCGCTTCGCGCGCATTCTTTCTACAGGTTCCAACATTATAATGGATCTCGAACCAAACCAAATATTATATGGGGGACGGTAAAAACTTCATATTGGACCTTTTTAGTTTTAGAAATGCCAAATTTTGCGCGCGTATTAGTTTCAATGTTTCATTATTCAAGCTGAACAAGATGGCTTCTGGAAAGTTTGCCATGACAATTTTAGCTTACTAAATCTGAAAATCTTTTTGCGCTTTGCGCGCATTCTTTCTACAGGTATCAACATTATAATGGTCTCGAACCAAACCAAATATTATATGGGTGACGTTAAAAACGTTATACTGGACACTTAGAAATGCAAAATTTTGCGCGCTTCGCGCGTATTAGTTTCAATGTTTCATTATTTAAACTTAATTTATAGTATCTGAAGGATCCCAACCAGTTTTCAATTACCATTTTAGTTCAAAAACTGAAAAATTTTGCGCGCTCTGCGCGCATATTTTCTACAGGTTTAAACATTATAATGGCCCTCAAACCATACGATTTGGATCAGGACTTGATATGTGTAACTATGCAATATCAAACCGTCAAAAACGTCATACTTGACTATTTAAGTGTTAGAAATGCCAATTTTTGCGCGCTTCAAGAAAGCTTGAGGACAGTTTTCCATGACCATTTAAGTTCAAAAACTGAAAAATTTTGCGCGCTCAGCGCGCATATATTCTGCAGGTTTTATGCGCGCTTTGTATTAGTTTCAACGTTTCAATATTGAAGATAAACAAGATGGCTTGAGGATGTGTGCCCCCCTATCAAAACAGTCCTGCATGGATACGCCCTTGGCTCCCCCAGAACTATTCAATCAGCGCTATGCGCTGCTTTGTTTAACATTTCAATTATCAATATCAAATTTGTGTCCCCCCATGTCTGAAAACTGATTGACGGTTCTGACCATACAGTCCATACTAAGATATGCGTGTATGAATTCCGTCGAGCGAAGCGAGCCGAAATTTTTTTTGTCGGCACAAATGGCTCTGTCGGCAATTGATGACCTTTACACCCCCCAATGAAAAGGGTCTGGGGACGCCCTTGCTAGGGCCTATCCGAATTGCTATAAACTACAACACTGTACACACTTGCACGCTTAAGGTCTGGGTTTGATTCCTGGCGCATGCATGCAGACTGAAGCCCCCCCCCCCCCCCCCCCCACACCCCCATTTCACTCTTTTCATCCTGATCATGCATGCATAGTTTAACTTATAACAACTGGGACAAAAACACGCCCGAAAGTTACAGCTAATTGGAGCTAAATGTTTGCTCACACAGTCCCTTTATATTTATACATGTCCCTGTAAAATTCCTATTTATATAAAAGACATCCCATGGTAGGCATGATGAGGGCCTGTTGTGGCCTGCGCGCATAGATGGGTCCGCGATGGGATGTTGAGGCACTGACATCATACCACCGCAATTCGCAATCACTTTAACAATAACATGTTTAGCGTGTTCCTGGATGAAGGCCTACGGTTTACACTCCCAGTTCCTTTATTAACCCTTACCCCCGCCATCTGATCCTTTTTTACCTCCTGATCATATGCATATAGTTTAATTCATAAAAAAACACGCCCGGGAGTTAAAGTTAATTGGAGCCCTTTTTCTATCCTTGTTAGCCACCGGACGGCTTCCTTTTACCCACCCCATGAAAAGACCCAGTTTGCGCCACGAACGCGTACGCACCTTACGGTCTGCGCCATTACGCGTGCGCCGGCAATCGCATGCGCCATGTTTTGTTTTGTTTATACGCGTTCGCGTAGCAACAGTTTGTTGTCTACGTGGGGCAAAGATCCCTGAGCATAGCGATTATATGGGCAGATGGTCAGGGATATTTAAATCACGCATGTTTGCACACACCGATATCCATGTAACATTCCCATTTATATAACGGACATCCCATGATTGGCCTAGTATAGGGCCTATCCGAATTGCTATAAAGTTTAACTCATACAAAAACACGCCCGTTGTCTACGGGGGGCAAAGATCCCTGTGCATAGCGATTACATGGGCAGATGGTCAGGGATCTGCAGCCGAAGGCATTGGACGGACAGACGGACATACAGACTCGCCAAAATTAGTATTATGATACCAATAGGGATAATAACCCTAGAAGTAAAGCCAATGTGCAACTAGTCTGCAGCATCTTGTTGTGTGGGGCCATGAGTTCAAGGGGATGGCTGTTCTATAGCATGATATATAAAATGATGACTAGTCAAGGTGATGGCTGGTATATCCAAGCATGGTAAAGTGCAAAACAAAAGAAAGTCGTACACTTTGTTTGGTCATTTAAAGTAACATTCGATTATGTCTTTACCAAACAGACTAGATAGACATGTGAATGAATCTTTTCAATTATACTCCTGGAAACTTAGATTTAATGTATACACACACTGGCACTCATAAGTATTACCGCAGTGAATATATCCTAGAAATTCCATCTTCTATGAACAAACCATTGATGATTTTCACTAGTAATGACATTCTATGTCTGCATTATATAGTTCTTCTTCATAAATTCATGTTGGTTGTATGTTATGTTCATCAGATTTTCGACAAAACCCTATAAATTGAGACAAGTCTAAAGCTACACAGTGAAATCCCATAGACATTTGACTCATTATATATTCATGAGCTCATTATCGCCGTGTAACGCCATGGGATATCCTTACTTGCGAAAATCATCTCCAACAAATCATTAGTTTTACATTATTTTATACAATCTCAGCACGTATAGTTATTATGCCAGACACATCCATTTTCCTCCTGCGTAGTGTATTGGAAATGTGACTTTTGAAAAGTGACTAATTTTCTTTAAATGGCGCTTATCATGGTTTATCTTTGTTGCTAGGTGTTATGTTTGGTATCAAAATGTGCCTAAAATATTCATCAAAATGTCTATCTCGCCTATTTGGTAAGGAAATAATCGAAAGTTAGTTTAAATGACCTAAACTAAGTGTACGACTTTCTTTTGTTGAGCACTTTATATACAGTACATGTATGTATACATTAAATCTATGTATGCAGATCCAAGTGGTACAAACATTTCAAACAAATATAAAAACTCCTAATACACTGAAGAAAGTAGCACAAAAGTTTCCAGGAGTATAATTTTTCTAGATGATGACAAATATAGCAAGATTCGCAAACAACAACAACACAAAACAGTGATGAAAACAGGAGACTGAAGTGACAGTGGCCATATATCATAACTACAGTACCAGGGGTAGCTCATACAACTTTACTAGGATTCATTCTGGGCCAGGCAAAAAACTTTACAGTGGCATCGAATAACGGACCTCCCTGCCTAGTTCCATCAAGGAAATCAATATTTATCCCCAATTACTTCAAAAGGCTATCACTATCAGAAAATGTTAGACCTTAGGAATATCATGGAAAGAGCATAAGACCAATAAATTTGTCAGAAGCAAGATTGGGGACCAAACTTCTCTGTGTATTTATAAGATTATACGCAACAATCTGCAATTCTTTGGACACATTGCTAGACGAGAGAGGTGACAACCTAGAAAAGGTGATAACTCAGGGAGAGCTGTCGAAGGAACTCGTAAACGTGGCAGACCAAAACAACTCCGCAGGACTGATGGCATTAAGGAAGCAACAGGTTTATTTCCTATCTCTGCACATCGCATGTCACAAAATAGACAATGATGGCGTTTCATCATTAATAGGGTTACAAGGAATCAGCCATGATTCATAGGACGATGACGAATCAGAAAATACCTGGCTGATCGGGCCCTATGGCTGAGCAGGATCCTTTTGTTGCCTCATAGCTTTGGTCTTTTTTAGGATTATTTTGTGCAATATTCTTTGGGTCTCAGGTGTTTATATATTTATTTATTTGTTTATAAACTGCTCAAAAAAGTTCGGAAATATTTTTCAATTACAATTTGTTCATTTAGTGTAATATATCATTTAAAAGCTGATGTGTTCATCTTTACAATGATATTCAATTTGAAGCAATCCCTTATTCCAGTGCTCAGCCACATGCTTGAGAGGTCGCAATCTGAAAGTGCCAAAATCAACACTATGTTGTGCTTAAAATCAATAGATCATCACACAACAGACACTTCATTGAACAACAGACGACAAAGATGTTCTTTTGAGAACGAAATAGTATTGATTTTGGCAAATTCAGATTGTGACCTCCCCATGTTCTCAAGCAAGTAGCTGAGCACTGAAGCAATGGATGGCTTCAAATTTATGAATATATCGGCTTTACATGGATATACAGGGCGAGTCAAAAAAAAGTGTACTCAAAATAAAATAATTGTTAAAAATATTTGTTATCAAAATATAAATGCAATCAATGTATGTGTATGGGTTTATTCACTATTATCAGCAAAAGAAATCATAACATTTCATGGTACCATTAACAAGATATTACTATTTGGTTACTGCATTTTGAAACCGAACACAATATTGAATATTTTACTCAAAAATGCTTGATACCTAATGGAACTATAGGATTCATGTATGGGACACAATAGCTAACTAATAAAGACAAATAAAACATTCACAAACATTAAATGCGAAATAATGACAAAACAATGTCATTATTGCACGAATTTAGCAACAACAATATAAAATGTGCCTTTTGTGTCAGTCGGGCTCAGCTCAGACTAGAGTGTGGAGCGTTTTCAATAGTGGAATTCAATAGATCTTATCAGAGAAAATATCGCAAATATCGCAAAACTTGTTCGGTTTATAAAATGTTCACTTTTACGCAAATTAGCATAAAATATGTTTACAACAACCAATTTCAACCAACTAAAATTCTTTAGAAAGCTAATAAGATAACCCGTCTGCTTTTTAAACATTTAAAAATAACACAATCTGTGAAATTTGTGCACAGATTTTTAAGATATAAAATCCCAAAGTTGAGTACACTTTTTTGACTCACCTTGTTTAACACTTAATGAACATATCCCGCAATATTTGATAATCTTGTTTGAAAAAAATGACCAAACTTTTTGAGCAGTTTATATCTTCTACCCTGTCTTTCGCCCTCATGTCATTCTTTTCCCACAAAAGAACCCAATGGAAATAAGCTTCCTATAAGGCTATAGCCTAGGTTATATGGAGGTTTTTGGGCTGTCCTTGGAACTCTTGCTGGTATTTATTTAATAAATTTTCCCAATCCCAAACGATGAAGCTTACTTTTTTAACAAATACAATGGGAGTTGGTTGAGTAAAACAAATATTACATTAGTCTTGCTACAGTCTTCTTGATACATTTGTTTTCATGAACATTTTCTTTTCAAAAATGCATTCATTTTAAACGCGATAAACTTCGATCGAGCGTAACCACACTTTGTTTGTAAACACACACACACGAAGACAAAGGCTATACAGCCGATGATCGGGCAGCTATTTCGGAAAAGCTATACAGCCGATGATATTATGTTCTTGATGTGTCGTCTGACGTACCAGTATCTGAACATAAATACTCTGATCGCCAACCGCATGAAGAGTATTCGATAGTAATGAGTTACGCGCTTGCACTAGGATCATGTACGAAAAAAAATAATCGCGAATGGCAAGGATATTGATTCCTGGTCACTTAAGTGTCACACACAGCATTTCGCGCCGCTTGCGAGATTTAAAATGCGAATTTGGAAACGTCACAGATTTGTATTAAATGATGTTTATAATGGTTTGTAGTTTTGCGGCATGTTTGGTTCCAAATTGTTTCGGAAAGATTCATCTAAAAGTCTATGTAGCCCGTCTGGACAAGAAATATTCGGACGACAATTCATAAAAAAGTATATGAATTTCATTTGTTGAGCACATTATATGATTACACTCATTCATGTGGTTTAAACAGGGTGTCGCAACTCTGAAGAAATCTGACTGCCTAGTACAGTATTTTTGCAACAATGGATACCCCTATCAAACTCAGATCTCGGTAATATCTCTTCAATATTATTTTACATATTAAATTTTATTATACAATCTCAATGTTAGGCCCCAAATGAGAATGTCCATAGGAAACTTTATATCACAAAAGATAACAAATATATTGTCATTGATTGTACTAAATGTACCATGAGTCTTGATTCATGCACACTGAGTCTTATGTATGTTTTATGTATTCAGCAACAAATACCAATGCACTTGGCTTGCCTGAAGTATGAGAACACCAGCAGTGTCTCGGGATTTGATACAATACTACAACTTATCCAGTGGAATTCAGATATGTATGTACAGGACAAGGTCAGTATAATTGTAAGGCAAGTAAATTGGGCAGATGCGGATATAGGGAGGGTTCCCCCCTCCACCCAAAAAAAGGAGGGAAAAAGGGGGGGAAAAAAGGAAATTATAAAAAGCGGGCGGGGAGGCATGCGAGGGGCATACGAACGTTTGGAGTTTATTGGACGTCGTTCAGGATACATACGCCTGCGTACGTTGACGAGAAATCTGATCTTTTGGAGGTAACTAGTATAACTTCTTTCTGTAATAGATGAAATAAATCGAAAGCTTTGTAGCTTTGTCTGACCTGTTAAAAATGTGTTGTTTACCTCCTTTCTGGCATAGGCTTATATAAAAAGCTTATAATTATCGGAAATGAAGTGATTGCTTTTAAATAAAACATTGGTCAAAATTACACACCAAATCGCACCAAATGAGTTCGAAAATTGAAGAATTTCTACTTCTCAGGGGGGCACATTCCCCTTTCAGACACACCCTGTCCGAGCAGGGGGCGGTCCGCTTGGATGGTACAACTTCACATTTTAGTTGTTGTGCCCCCACCCTTAAACTTGGCTGAATCCGCGCCTGGAATGGGGCATGCATAATTCATATTAAACTAGTATAACCAATAAACAAGATTTCAGAAACTTATCGACAAATTCGAACATTTTTCTGTTTCAACATTACAACGGGGCTCGAACCCCCATAAATAGTTTTGCTTCAGCCGTTACTCGTGAGGAGTACGGAGAAAAGGAGATATTAACAATCAAAAAACAATTGAAGTAAATTAATTTGGATGTATGTATTTGTACCGGGTTTCATTGTTGTTAACGTTAGAATTTCAATGTTTACACGTTTCGATTTTAATCCCGTTACCTATCTATATGAATCATTGTTTTTTAGATAGTAGGCAGATGAGAAAATGTCAAAATTACAGCTTCAGAATGCTAAATGTTTGCCTTATAAATGCCTAAAACCTAGGAGCTTCCAGGGGGTCTTCCCTGAACCCCACCAGACCCCATTACGGTTCCGTTCCCTGTATATTTACCAACTTCTTAAACCACGGCGTCTATGCTGTATTCGTGGTTGTAAATCTCGATTTTTTGTTTGTTTTTTGCACCAGCTGTTAGTGCCTTCGGGTACCTGCTCTGGCCGTTCGTACCTTCCGACGCAGGTTTTAATTAGGGTTTTTTGAACCAAGGTCGTCACACTAGTGGGTTCATTGCGATATTCGTGGTTTTAAGTGCAAAATGAATACATTATATAAAGATAGCACAGTCTGTTTTCAACTAAATTATCATAAAATGACCAGATAGTTAAGGATAATGACTGCATATAAGTTGTTTAGAGGTAACTGTGAAGAATCAAAACGTGTTCACATTGGAACCGAAGAATTGCACGAGGGTGTAGCCCCAAGGGAAATGTTGAGGACCTACAGTAAAATGTGTTAGTATTTCACAGTTACCGACAAAGCAACTGATCAAAGTCATTATTCTGATTCAAAACCGTTAACATCGTCATTTAACGATACTGATGATGTTGTATTAATCATTAAAAAGTTACACTTTACGATACTTTACGACAATTTAACAATGCTTCACCCATTCAAATTGATCAGAGTGATCAGAAATCGTCCAAACGGACCACTCACACGTCGCGCAATACCGCATTGCGCAAATACGCCATGCATTCATGGCATTATTACACTAATTGTTTTGGTGATCGAACTTTTTACATATTATAAGCGGGGTTACTAATGCTATGTGGAAGTACTTGGTTGTCCGATAGTGACCTGCGCTTATCGCATATGTTTTGTACTGTGTATGATTTCTGTAGGATAACAGGACACCACTTGATTTTCTCAGCAAGTTCAAACGGAAAATTGTAGAGCAAGAGTATGAAGTGAGTATTCATTATTGATAAGTAAGTTTGTTATTTTAATAATTTGCCGTTGTCAGACCAGTAGCCATTATAGGCAAATTTGTGTTGTCACTCTACAATACTAATGTCCAACTTGAGCTAGATAAATATCATGGATCATTATCATTTTCTGTGTAATTTTCATTTATTTATTATTTGAAAGGTAAAAATTGTTACATTTGTGTCGATAAATAGGCCTACTTACTGAAAACATGATTTATGCTTTTACAAGTCCAGTTATAGTTGCATAGCGCACAAAAGAAATCACAAAACAATCTGTAAAAATCAATTGAAATATGGTTCAAAATTCAGTTGCACAAAAAAAAACCAATAATAATACACAGCATTTATTAAAGCACTTCATACGTAAGATCTCCACAAAATAGATAAAACAAGAAAATATATAAAATCTTCCTCAATGTTGAACCATGTAACACAGGCTTTAAGGAACACATTTTGAATTGTTCACATTTACTCCAATCGTATGCCTGTTTTTATCCCCTTGGCTAAAGGCCGATCAATCTAAAAACTTTGAAGGGGGAACCCACCAGTAATTGCAACATAACTCTTGTCACTGCAGAGCAAATAAAGGTTCACATAATATGCAACCTTACAAGATGCTCTTGCATTTACTGATATTGAGGTATTTTGAACTACTCCGATTTGTGAATCTCTAGCCACGGGGATTTGCAAGTTTTGACTTGCAGTATTTTTGTATTATGATACCCACATGAAAACACATTCCTGAAGGTATTCCAATAAACTGCGCATGCCAATTATCATTTATGAATTTCTGCACATGCAGTTTTCCATTACCAGTTGCAGTTGATCTCAGTTGAAAATTCCCATAGCGTTACACTGCCGATAATGAGCTAATTGATATTCATGAGGTGATTTACTACGGCGATTTTGCATTGGAATTTTGACTTGCTCGATAAAATCATGAATTGAAATGCTTTTAAATCATGAATCTGAATAGGAAACATGAATTTATTGGTATAAAATGTACTATGAACACAATGAAATGGTAATTGGGTCTGATGGTTTAATACTTTGTCGACAACACAGTGATAACTTGCAAGCTTCCAGAGGGGGGAAATACTTATGCGCGGCAGTGTACACGTATCTTTAGCTCAGCGCTTCATGTCCATGGGTATCACATGCTCATCTTATTATTTTCTTTGTTTTCCCCCCTCTAAATGTGTGCTTATTCTTGAAGAAAGTCATGGTTCCTCGTAAGCTATTGCAGCAGGGAAAACGGCCATTGGATGTCGTCAAGTTATTTATTTGTGGTGATCCTGCTGCGGGGAAATCCACTCTTAAAAAGACATTAACAAAGGTAAGTCAATTGTGTGTTGTTGTTGGGGTGTGTGTGTATCATAACAAGATACATGTGTGACAAATATCAAGGGGAAACCAAATTAGGTTTCAATCACGAGCAAGAATGTTGGTCATATTTGTAGTTTGAATTGGAAGGCTATAGAAAATGTATGCTTGTATTGCTTGCCCAGAAACTCCCTAATTGAGTTAAATGGACAATTCTTTTCATACAATAAGTAAATATAGCAACCTAACTTTTGAACTGGGCCTTTATCCTGGGCGTTTAATGTCAGTATCAGTTCAGAGATATTTTCAACGATGTGTATTATCCGGAATAGTGCTGGCTATAATGTGTTATTTTTCCATGACAGTGCAAACAAACACAAACACAAACCAGGCAAAATTGGGCACTAGCGTAGATTTGAAGATACCTGTAAGTTAGTTACATAGCATCTCAACAACGCAATATAATGTCTTAATAAGGAATAACATTATGTTGTTTTTTATCTTTTAAGTTTATTAATCACCATTCTTTCATTCAGTTACAAATTCTTCATGATTACAAAAATCTTCACTTTTTGTTATCATAATCACATACATATCAAGACATGTTCAGTTTAAATTACAAACCTATTACATAATCTTACTATTCCTTGTATCTTCTATGATGTGCAGCTTCTAAATATGATATAGTTTCAAGTTACATATCTCATTGTATCTCAATTGATCATGCTTATGATTAATTATTTCTTGATTACACTATTTTCTATGATAATCACATACATATCAAAAAACATATAAGTTCAAGTTGCATATCTCATTGTATCTCAATTGATCATGATTATGATTAATTACTTCTTGGTTACACTATTTTCTATCATAATCGCATACATATCAAAAAAACATGTTCAGTTTAAATTACAAACCTATTACATATTCTTACTATTCTAAATATGATATAATTTCAAGTTACATATCTCATTGTATCTCAATTGATCAATGTAAATTGATATGCTACTTAAGTGTCAATTAATTTTCTGAAGCTCAATTCTGATTTGAAAAGAAGTAAAAGATTGGGATGATTCCCATATCTAAATTTACTAATTGACAATTTTGCTATCATAATTATAGTAGTTATGAAATCTCTCTGTGTTTTTTTGTACATTGCTGAAACCCAAGGAGTACATCAAAATGTGTTAGAACTACACGTTTTGATACTTTTAAAGATATAATGTCATTTGCTTCTAACCATATTGGTTGTATCTTCTTACAGAAAAAGAAGAAGTGTTCTACATAATCCTTTTCATCACATATATCACATACATCATTATTTTCTATTTTCATTTTCATGCAGAAGGATTTTTGTGGGGTAGATATTACTAGCGATTTTCCAATTAAGTGATATCAGTCTGCCCTCTCTTGTTGTAGATAGAATATTATTCCATATTTTATTCCAATTAAAAGAGAAGTTTGGATATTTTCTCTGCCAGAAATGTTGGCATATTGGAATCACAGACACTTTTTTCATCAGTTCCTTTTTAAAGGTTTTTACTGTTGTCTTATCAATGTTAACATCTCTATCAGTACATCTTAAATAAATACACTTATCTTCTGTATGAGGATGTTTGACACATTTCCAATCTTTAGGAATCGCATTGATAAGAGCTAAATATTCCATTAATAGGCTACCATTGTGTGGCATTTTATTTCTTAAATTTACTACATCTAAACATGTCCCGTCTTTACCAAATAATTGATTAATCTTAATGATTCCTGATTTTATCCAGAGCTTAAAGTGAATCGTCTTTCCATTGTATCTAATGTGTTCATTGTTCCAAATTACTTGGTTGTTATGATTTTCTATACGCTTTATTTGTTTAACCGTATTGCATTTGAACCATATTTGTATCAACATTTTATAAAACGACGGCAGTTTGTTTAAAATATCGATACATTGTTTACTTAAAGTTGTTAGAGAACAATTACAATTGAATATATCCACACCTATATCAAATTTTCTAATGTGAAAGAAAGCAATATTTTTACAAGCGGATATGTCATTGTTTAGCATTTTTTACCCATGACATTTGTAGTGAGTATAAGAATGACTTCAAATCTACCATTCGTAAACCACCTTGATCATAAATTAACATCAGTGTTTTACGTTTGACTCTTTCTCCTTTCCCCCACACAAATTTGTGAAATATACTGTTTAATTGTGTAATTACCTGTTCCGGTAAGACAATGACTGAACTTACATATGTTTATTGGGATGCCATTAAGCATGTAACTATTAATATTTTGCCAACCATTGACAATTGTCTGTATTTCCATGCTTCTATAATTAATTTGATAGAATTCACTTCTTTTTTTCCAATTTTCATTTATATTGCTAGCACTTGTAGTACTACTGAATGTAATACCTAAGGTTTTAACATTATTATTTGGATATACATTCCATTTTAAATTACCAAACGTATCTCTTCTTAAGCTGTTTGATCCAATCCATATTGCCTCTGTTTTACTTTTATTGAGAGAGAGACCTGATATAGACTTGAACTTGTCTAAGACTGAATTAGGCGAAGAGCTTTGACTGACCAACCCATGATAAACTCAATCACTGGTTTTGATAAACATAATGTTACTCCTTATTTACCTTATCAAACCTTATGACCTTATACAACAAATATAATAGGTATGCCTAATTTCTGTGTCATTGGAGGGAAAGATGACCTTTAAATTTGGTTACGTTGAACTGATTTAGACTGCTTACATTTGTCACAGTACCTTTAAAACCATCGCAACCATGATTGTGAATTTGTATCTGAACAGAATTTGCTATATAATATGTACAGTCCAACCCCAGTTATCAAGAACGATCGAAAAGAAATAAAACAAATTTTACAGCCTAATCACCTTGTTTTCAAACTCCGAAGCATTTGAAGGCCATCTTTTGATGTTTGTAGTGCTGTTTAGTGCTTACATAAAACATTATCACTACCCCTCATTCAGAAACCTTTTGTTGTCCAAATTTGAATGCTTCAGGACAGTAAATGCAGAATTACACATAATTTGCTTTTCCAAATTTTCCACTTATCCGGCCATTACTTGTTCCCATCATGTCCCGAAAATTGGGGTTGGACTGTAATATCTGTATTAATTGAATCCTTCAATTTCACAATTTGTTTTTCTAGACATTTATTTTGCCGTCTTTTATGAGAGATGTGTTTGGCAGCTCAAAACAGGTGATATGTAGTTAAAGTGTTATATAGGCGTAGTTATAAAATAAAGAAAATGTAAGTAAAATCAAATAGTGATTTCCATCTCATGCATGTAAAGATTAAAGTATACCTTTTCCCACATTCCTCACATTTCTTTTTATACCAGATATTACCAAATACCAAATTTAAATAATGGTTTTCAAATTGACAAAGAAGAATATAAACACATATTAACACATTATTTCTACCTTGAAAATTTAAAAAAGGAAAGTAAATAAACCAGAAAATAATAATAATAATAATGTATAAAGAAAATTACAGGGTGTCTCACGTGTTTACCCAACTTATTGACCATGAAGCTCAAATATGTGGTGTAAATTTTTTATTCATATTGAAAGAATAAACACTTGCTTTTGGATGCCTTTTGATTGTTTCATCTGATTTGGTTTTGTCAAAATATATAATCGACGTTGTGCCACTTTACAATTTGAAATGAATAAAAAGGTTTTCTCCGGAGATACAAATCTTCTTAGCAGTCTTCGCAAATGTTATGCAATCATATTTGTTTGTATCGCGATTGAATAGGCTTAAATATTAGAATGAGTTTCTGTGTAGCCAAACAGAAATCAGACTTAATGTATCTACCCTCCCCCAACGATTCAAAACGGATTGATGCCCATTGGAAAAACAAGTTGGTATTACTAATAAGCATTCTTTCTGTGTAAATGGCACAACATCGATTTTTGGTAGCTTTATTAATTGATCATATCTCAGGATTGACAAACCAAATCAGATAAAATAAACGGCATCTGAAAGCTAAGCGTTTAGTCTTTCCATACATATAAATATGTTACACCAATTAGGATTTCATGTTTACTAAGTTGGGTAAACATGAGCACAGTTCTTTTGGGACACCCTGTAGAATACTGAAGCGTAAACACACAAATAATAAGATGTGTCAAAGTTATTAAAGGGTCATTAAGTGGTGTTGACAATTTTAAATGTTTAAAAATTCACTTCAGAATTCAAGATGAACATTAAAAATTGCCGTTATTGTTGTTTCTACTTACAAAAACACAGCAACACTTGGTTAAAACAATACCATCGCTATTTATTGAAAAACGCCCTATATGCAAATATGGTTCGCGTTATGTATCATGCGTACTGCAAGGGGATACTGTCGGACGTAAAATGCTGTTCTGCCGGAGATCAGCATTTTTTAATCGACGTTTTGTTGTACAAAGAGGGCTGATTTTTCTTAATCCTTATAGGTGTAAGTTCATACATGTAATACAATTGTAAAAATATACAAATCCTAGTGTTTACCATATGTTTCTGTAATTGAGGGCGCTGCCTCCACCATATCTCTTAATGCCCCTTTAACATAACATTTTTAAAAACACTTGTTGATATCATGAAATGAATGGTCCTGATTTGTTTTCAATAGGAATGGGAGGATATAGATCCTGATTACCTTCGTACTGTTGGTATTGATGTGTCGATGCAGTCAGTACCTGGTGTTGGCAGATTTATAATATGGGACTGTGCCGGGCATCAGGAGTACTCCATCACTCATGGGATGTTGCTTGGCGCAACGACGCATTCCATATTTGTTGTGCTCTACGATCTCACATCACCAGAATCTCAGAAGGTAAAATCATTTTGATCGATTTTAGATAAAAGGGGCACATAGATTACGATCTTATGTTTTTACTATACTTATACGCACTACCCTCAGTAGTCGAGAAATGGTAATCATTTTGCCGTTGATTGCCACATCCGGGTAATTTGAGTGTAACGCTATGGGAAAACATACAATTTCTTGGTGGCCTTTTTATGAAAAAATGCCGGACATTTCATCCATAAAATGCATAACACTTTGAAGAGTGGGACTAAGGCTACCGGCTGGCATACTTTGGGGATACCATACCTTTTAAAAGACCAGTCAGTAAGGTGGGGAACACCGATGTCATGCGAAATACGTGAAACTTCGTACTTGCAGATGGCATTTCTCAAAGAGAGTAGTTTTAATCACAGAATAAGTCAAGGTAGCTGATAAAATGTGTTTCAAGCTTTCCATTGATATCAAATATGTGGTATTTACCAGCCAAATAATGTGTTAAAAAAGTAAAAAAAGGTATACCTTTAGATTTGACCTTAAGTAAGGGATGTACAGCAATGTACAGTCTCATAGTAATCTTATAGGTACATGTACTTTTCCATGCATTCTTTCTTTACTACATTATAATATGGCATGTACCATAGGAATAGTAGATACAGAAGGGCCAGGGATGATCCATGATTAAAGCACTAATCACATTGCCGATCTTTAACATGATTGTTATTTAAATTCTATTATAGAGACCAGTCCCCTATAATTGCTTTACACGTTATGCATAAGTCTGTTGAATTTCGCGGGTTCGTTTTATTTGTCCTCCACAAACTTTGTTCACTCTGTGTATGAACATTGGTACGTGACGTGACCTTACTAAAGTAACATAGGGCACAATGACATAATTGTATATGGTCAATGCCCTGATTGTGCTAAACAAATGTTGTGGATGAAAAAATTCAACTAACTATGTTCTTGGTGTTAATGGTCCTTTTGTCCAACGGGCACAACCCGAAATCGATCGCACAATGGTATTTCCTTTTCGCGTTCGTCACAATATTATCCACAGTTCACTGCGGTGGTTATATGTAGAGTAAATCCTTCCCGTATTCACTATTTAACCACGTTCTTTTTTAAACCTATTAAATGTCGGCGATATATAGGGATGTGGAGATCCAGTTTAGTTTTATTGCAACATGGTTGCCCTCAAGAGTTTATTTTCGAAGACGATTACAAATGTATTTATTGTTCAGCCGTACGGTGTCATACGGTCAACATATATGCCGCAAACTGTAGCTAAAAGTATTGTACCGGCGCTCAAGTTCAACATTATGTGCGACGGTGTGCGACTTTATGACAATTAGCGAAAAACTACTTATTTTTAATTAGGCTATTGTTATGCCCTGGCGGCCCAAAAAATGGGTGCTTCCCGCCTGCAAACAGTTGTGTTTACAATGTTTCGGGCTAATTTATTGTCCTGAGTTGTGATCTAGGAGGCATATTATATCGCTGTGCTTTAGGAGACATTTATGGCAACACTCTTGCGACATAATGAGGGGATTAACAGGGACATAATTGGTTTGAATGCGGCCAAACAACCTTCTATAGCATGTATAATAGGCACTATCTAAGTTTAGTATTTACAGAATCTTACAGAATCAATAACTCTGTGCGCAAATTATTAACATAGAGCTGAACTCTGGCTGACACTCGTTGTTATGTCGTTGGTAAGTAGTTATATAACATTGGGGTCAATCCAATTTCTTGGACATGTAACAGTCTCGTTTATTTCTACCTCAAAATATATTGAGGAAAGGTTAATCAAGGTGACCGTGGGGGCTTTCAAAATTTATATAACTATAGATGATCTTGACGACAGTAGAGAATATTAATACAATAGAAGACGAATGTACAATGTCACTGCAATTTAATCCTGATCAGGCATATAAAACATGTAAACGAACGATAGTTGAACGTGAAGACATTACGCAAACAAACAATTGTAGATAACAGGGAAACACGAACAATCCAGCGATGGCGGTCCTACTTTTGGTGGTGAGTAGTGCTGGTTACATAAATGGGAAACACAATGGTGGAGAGGTCCAGCAGTGGAGTTGCTACTGTGATGGCGAGTAGAGCTAGACTGACAGCACATGGGTGAATAGGGGGAGATAAAACAAAGACAGGAAGTAAACAAGGTCACATGTGGTGGATAGTAAACAGACAGGTTAAGGGTCAATATGCTACTGGGCAGATGAATGCGATGCCAGCCAGGGATGGACAGAGGAAAACATACAGACAGGGTTAAAACATAGAAACAAATAATACATTAAAAATATGACAATTGCATAATATTTATGACTGTTACAGACACATCCAGAATGGGCGATAGAGGGCATGGGTCACAACTTATACTTCTAATGTATGTGGGGGCCGTATTCTCGTACTAAACGCGCATTTAGCCTAAAACCGTCACTAACTAAAGTCGTGTCTAAGTTAAACACAAGTCTATCTTTTAGATTGAAGCCTTCTGATACTATAAATTAAGCTTAAATAATGAAACATTGAAACTAATACACACAATTTTGCATTTCTAACACCTAAAGGGTCCAGTACAACGTGTTTAACGTCCCCCATATAATATTCGGTTTGGTTCGAGACTATTATAATGTTGATACCTGTAGAAAGAATGCGCGAAAAGCGCAAACAGATTTTTTAGTTTTTAAGCTAAAATGGTCATGGAAAACTTTCCTGAAGCCATCTTTTTCAGCTTGAATAATGAAACGTTGAAACTAATACGCGCAAAACGCGCAACATTTGGCATTTCTAACACTTAAAGGGTCCAGTATGACGTTTCGAACGTCCCCAATGTAATATTTTGTTTGTTTCGAGATCCATTATAATGTTGAAACCTGTAGAAAGAATGCGCGCGAAGCGCACAAATATTTTCCGTTTTTAAACTAAAATGGTCATGGAAAACTTTCCTGAAGCCATATTGTTTAGTTGAATAATGCTAACAAAACATGGTCACATGTTCAATATAGGCATGATAGACCTAAGCTTGTATGTCCGACATCGACATATAGACTTATACCATTACGTGAGTTATCGATTGTCCCCCTGGTGCACACAAATTCTGGTCTCACGCAAATAACGACAGTTGTGATTATTGTCTTTATTATAATGATAATTTGCATTGTTTAAGTCGAAGTTAGGACAGAGTCTACTTATAAGCTCTTACATTGCATTGACACCTAAATGTTAGAGTTGGACTTACTTTTGCGATAGACTGATAGCGGGCTTGCAATACAATAAGTACAATGAGAGCAATTCAATTATTTAATATCACGTAACCTATGTGCCAACATGATTGGCCATTGTCGACATAATTGACTTTGATTTGCATTGACAACGACAATGATATAGGCCTAGTTAGTATAATTAAAGAGCATTACAGGCCCAACACATTGCCCGTTAATCCTAGGCCTATACTATTCCGACACAATTTTGTTGATAGGTGTATTGACAATAAGCAAAACAAATACTTGGACCTAGGCTGTTCATGTGCGCCGACACAAAGTCTCATAAAAATGGGCTCGTTCACAGTGATTTGTGGTAACATAACATAACATATATGCCGACACAATATTATCATTTGCGCATACGATAATTGTTATAGAGCTTTTTTTCTTCCCCTTTTCCTTTATATATTTCTTTCTTCTTTCCTTGTTTCTATCTCTTTCTTTCTCCTCTTCTTTCTTCTTTCTTTCTTTCTTTCTTTCTTTCTTTCTTTCTTTCTTTCTTTCTTTCTTTCTTTCTTTCTTTCTTTCTTTCTTTCTTTCTTTCTTTCTTTCTTTCTTTCCTTCCTTCCTTCCTTCCTTCCTTCCTTCCTTCCTTCCTTCCTTCCTTCCTTCCTTCCTTCCTTCCTTCCTTCCTTCCTTCCTTCCTTCCTTCCTTCCTTCCTTCCTTCCTTCCTTCCTTCCTTCCCTCCCTCCTTCCCTCCCTCCCTCCCTCCCTCCCTCCCTCCCTCCCTCCCTCCCTCCCTCCCTCCCTCCCTCCCTCCCTCCCTCCCTCCCTCCCTCCCTCCCTCCCTCCCTCCCTCCCTCCCTCCCTCCCTCCCTCCCTCCCTCCCTCCCTCCCTCCCTCCCTCCCTCCCTCCTTCCTTCCTTCCTTCCTTCCTTCTTTCCTTCCTTCCTTCCTTCCTTCCTTCCTTCCTTCCTTCCTTCCTTCCTTCCTTCCTTCCTTCCTTCCTTCCTTCCTTCCTTCCTTCCTTCCTTCCTTCCTTCCTTCCTTCCTTCCTTCCTTCCTTCCTTCCTTCCTTCCTTTCTTTCTTTCTTTCTTTTCGTCCTCCTTCCTTTGATTTGCCCACAGCACCATGATTTTGCCGACAGATTTGATGAATGGGGGTGCTCCCGATAGTGAGATTCGTACAACTCATGAACTCAAATTATTAGAACACTGTTTCTATGTTTAGAAAAATTATTTCTCCCAGTATGTTTGGGACCCACCCCTATAGATGAAAACGACTGCTCATGTAGGTCTTGGTAGAATGAACAACATAAAAATTGCTCCCTTGACCCACGCATGCATGCAGTCAAGACTCAAATAGTTGATTATTTGTATCCACGTCTATTTTTTCAGGCATCCATCAGGTACTGGCTGCCATTTATTCGTGCAACCAATGGGAAACAAGATGACAGGCCTCAAGTTATACTCATTGGAACGCACTTAGATGTAATCAGGGATCAAGAACAAGGTGAGTTTTATTTATTTGAAGGTCATTGCCACAAAGTCGAAAAAATCTCCATAGCTGCCATGTAGTCATCTACAAAAATGTTCCTGGAATTATGTAGTATTCAATCTAGCCGGACATCCTTGCCAACTCGAGTGTAACGTTTAGAGTCAAAATTCGCATGTGTTGCAATGGGACGTCAACACTTTAATTTAACATGGGAAAATGTTTTTAAAAACAAATATTGACCACAAAAAGTATATCATATTGTTGGGCTGACTGTTTAGAGCAAACAAAGTAAATCACAAATTTGATCGTCGATCAATATTTTTTGACCTATGACCTTTTTCAAATGACAAGTCATCAAAAATAAGCAATTTTTGGCCATTATTTTTACAAATTCAGCCAAAATTCCACTTTTCTTCTTTAAAAAAATATTGTAACTCATTGAGAATAATAAACCATGTCTTAAGGTTGGTATATCAATGTACTTAATAATAAAATAAATTTCAAACATCAATAGTGTGCTGTTGCCATGGTAACAGACTTAAATGCCCTCCAAAAACGTCGAAAATGGTTGTTATAGAAACTGCATTGCCGGTAGATTGTCTTAAAATCAAAGTAGGTCCATTAGCCAGCAATTTTAGATGTTTTCCAATCATCAAAGAGCCAATAATATTTTTAACATAATGAGTACATGTCATTGTTGGCCACTTTCGTGAAAAAACTGTAAACAATTGCCGTTTTTTGCTGACATGTCAATTTCAAAAGGTCATAGGTCAAAAAGTATTGATCGCCAATTAAAGTTGTAATTGCCTCTTTTGTTCTAAACAGTCAGCCGAACAATACTTTTATGGTCAATAGATTGGTTTTTTTAATTGTTTCCAATGTTAAATTAAAGTGTTGACGTCCCATTGAAACACATGTGAACGTTGACCCTAAATCGAGGTGAAAGGTCAACTTAACATCCGAGTTGGCAAGGAAGTCCACCTAGGTTGTATGCTACAGACTTCAAGGCACATTTTGGTATATTTCTCCCTGTGCAAGCATACCGGGACCACAAAAAAAGGACCTCCGCTTCCCAGCTAATGTGTCATATTATATATCGGGGATGGGGGTGGCAGTCTCAAGTTATACTTATTGGCACGCACTTAGACAAAATCATGGACCAAGAGCAAGGTGTGTTTTATTAATTTGAAGTTTCATTGTCACAAAGTCCTATCTCTATAGCCGCCAGGTGTCACATATCGGAGGATGGGGGCAGTCTCAAGTTATACTTATTGAAACTCATTTAGACGTAAGGTGAGGTGACAGTCTCGAGATTATTGTTTTGGTTACCTTGATTGCCATGACCTCCACATATTTATATTTATTTGTCTTTACATATTGTGATGTTATAGCAACATGTAGACTGATATTAGGTTCGATTACTATTTTAGGATTAATAACTATGTTGTTGAGCTCCGTTGCTTTCGAGGTCATCGCGACCTCTTCATTCAGCGTAGTGTAGAACACAGCCACCGATCCGCAACCGAGACACCGGTTACGACCTACCCGCCATCTACGATGACCTGCTGTCATGTGATCGCCCAAAAGGCGGTCATGTGGAGGGAAATAAACACTACGCTGAATGAAGGGGTCGGGATGACCTCGAAAGCTACGGAGATCAACAACCATGGTTAGAAAAAGGTATCTATATATTCTATGTTGATGTTGTTGTTGTTATATATCTGGGCTTATATCTTGCATAACCTTAACCATGCATATTTATGTATTACTTTACAAACTTATTTCAATTTTCGTCTGATTGTTTTATTTGCCTACAGGTAACAAGTTTGGGCACAAACTATTAGAAGAGGCGAAGGAACTGTTTAAATCATCATTGGACATTGACTCTGACCTCATATTGGTTAATAGCAGAAACGGAGACTGTGAAGGGATGAAACTACTCAAAATGGTCTTGAAAAGACGGACAGCAGAAATGATAGTAAGCTAATTTTGTTACTTTCAATATGATGTTTCTTTTACCAATATTCAGTGTTAACGGTCATGAAATATCAAGAATATACAGCCATTTTTGTTATGTCCTGCATCATGGTTTCTCTCCTGTACCGATATTGTCAACTTAAACCAAAAAATGTTGCATATACCAGTTACTCTGCTAATCTGAGGCTATGCTGTATTGCACGCACAGGTGTTGAATAGTTCTATTGAATTCGGAATCTCTAGATGTAGTACTAATGCTTCGATACCAATTGCTCTCGATAGCTTAGTTGGTAGAGCGTCTGTCTGGAATTCAGGAGGTCCTAGGTCATCCGTGTCATCCTGGTTATTATTATGTTGACAAGGGTTTTTTTGCCACAGGCGGTTTAAACCGTCCGGCAAAAGTACGATTTTGCCACTAATTAAAAGTAGCAAAAATTGCAAAAACTAAACAAATGTAGTGACAAACTCAAAACCAATGAAAAATATTTTTTAAAAATTCCAAATGTATTATAACTTCATAAGATATGTAGATATTAATAGATTAAGTTTGCTGGCAGTTGTTGTGGTAAGTTCTTTCCTGTCCAATCGTACCAGTACATTCGACTCAAATTTGTTATATAATTGTCATGTTTTGTTTTTGTTTGTTTTTTCTTCTTCAAATTTATAGGCTATTGATGAAACTAAATATTGTTTATGTGTTTTCTGATGTATTATTAATACGTTCTTAGCTATGTATGGGCGAGCAGCAGCAAGCCCAAAGTGTTATGTTTATCATTTTTTATGTTATAAAAATTATACTTTAAACTTCAATTTTTTATAAAATTAGTGCTGATTCCGATTTTTTGAAATAAAATGTTCAAATTTCGAGAAAAATCACGATTATACTATTGCTTAAGCAGGTTTTAGTTTTTTTTAAATGAGCCCAATTAGGACATTGCAGAACAACCGTCATGTGGCAACACTCTCATGCCTTGGTAAAGGGAGGAACAAGGGCGTCCCCAGAGGGGGTGGTGGGGGTGGGGGTTTTGGGTGTGGAGGGTGTCACACCACCCCCCCCCCCCCCCCATTCATCAAATCTGTCGGCAAAATTATGGTGCTGTGGGCAAATCAAAGAAAGGAGGAAGAAAAGGGAGAAAGAAAAAAAGGAAAGAGAAAGGAAAAGGGAAAGAAAGAAAGAAAGAAAGAAAGAAAGATAGAAAGAAAGAAAGAAAGAAAGAAAGAAAGAAAGAAAGAAAGAAAGAAAGAAAGAAAGAAAAAAGAAAGAAAAAGGAAAGAGGAAAAAAAGAAAGGAAAAGGGAAAGAAAGAAAGAAAGCCCTATAACAATTATCGTATGCGCAAATGATAATGTTGTGTCGGCATATTTGTTATGTTAACACAAATCAAATCAAAAATGAACAAAGGCAATGTAGGCATATGAAATTGTAGGCACTGTGAACGAGCCCATTTTTATGAGATTTTGTGTCGGCGCGCATGAACAGCCTAGGCCCAAGTCTTTGTTTTGCTCATTGTCAAGACACGCACACAAATTGTATCGGAATAGTATAGGCTAGGCCTAACGGGCAATGTGTGGGACCTGTATTGCTCTTTAATTATACTAACTAGGCCTATTTCATTGTCGTTGTCAATGCAAACCAAAGTCAATAATGTCGCCAATGGCCAATCATGTTGGCACATAGGTTACGAAATATTAAATAATTCGCCTATAATTATGTAAGTTGTTGTAGGCCAATTGCTCTCATTGTACTGATTGTAGACTCTGCAAGCCCACTATCAGTCTATTAGTCAACGTTTAGGTGTCAATGCAAAGTAAGAACTTATAAGTAGACTCTACTTCGACTTGAACAATGCAAATTATCATTATAATTAAGACAATTAAAACTGTCGTTATTTGCGTGAGACCAGGATTTGTGTGTGCACTAGGGGCACAATCGATATCCCAGGTAATGGTATAGGTCTATGTTGATGTCGGACATCCAGGATGTAGGCCTATCATGCCTATACTGAACATTTGACCATGTTTTGTTAGCATTATTCAACAAAAACAAGATGGCTTCAGGAAAGTGTTCCATGATCATTTTAGTTTAAAAACTGAAAATCTTTGTGCGCTTCGCGCGCATTCTTTCTACAGGTTCCAACATTATAATGGATCTCGAACCAAACCAAATATTATATGGGGACGTTAAAAACGTCATACTGGACCCTTTAAGTTTTAGAAATGCCAAATGTTGCGCGCTTCGCGCGAATTAGTTTCAATGTTTCATTATTCAAGCGGAACAAGATGGATTTTGGACCATTTTAGCTTAAAAACTGAAAATCTGTTTGCGCTTTGCGTGCATTCTTTCTACAGGTATCAACATTACAATGGTCTCGAACCAAACCAAATATTATATGGGTGACGTTAAAAACGCTATACTGGACCCTTTAAGTGTTAGAAATGCAAAATTTTGCGCGCTTCGCGCGTATTAGTTTCAATGTTTCATTATTTAAGCTTCATTTATAGTATCAGAAGGCTTCCAACCAGTTTTCAATGACCATTTTAGTTCAAAAACTGAAAAATTTTGCACGCTCTGCGCGCATATTTTCTACAGCTTTTAACATTATAATGGCCCTCAAACCTTACGATTTGGATGAGGACTTGATATGTGTAACTATGCAATATCAAACCGTCAAAAACGTCATACTTGACTATTTAAGTGTTAGAAATGCCAATTTTTGCGCGCTTCAAGAAAGCTTCAGGACAGTTTTCCATGACCATTTTAGTTCAAAAACTAAAAAAATGTGGCTGCATGTTTTTGCGCGCTTTGTATTAGTTTCAACGTTTCAATATTTAAGATAAATTATTATTATCAAATTTGTGTCCCCGTCCCCCCCCCCCCCCCCCCCCCCCCCCCCCCATGTCTGAAAACTGATTGACGCCCCTGACCATACAGTCCATACTAAAATATGCGAACAAATTTTTTGTCGGCACAACCGGCTCTGTCCCCCCCCTCCTGAAAAGGGTCTGGGGACGCCCTTGGGGAGGAAGCCCGCAAGCAATTTCCACAGCATGTTGGCTTGTCCGTGGACGGTGCAATGTTGGTCTGCCAATTCCTGGTTGAAATGACACACAGCGCCCAAATTGTATGGTCTGAGCATGTTCTAGGAGGTTGTATAAAGAATTTCTAGCTTTGAACTTCAATTTGTTAGAAAGATTAGTACTTAGTACTATATTTCAGATGTTATAAAATAAAATGTTCAAATTTTGAGGAGGTGTCGATATAGCATTTCTAGATTATACTTTTAGTTTCAAGTATTAGCCCAATTTGGCTACATTAAACATGTTAAATGCTAAATAAAACGTGTCAAGGCTGTATGCCTGTATTGGCTAGACAAAGTCAGGTTTCATGTTCACGGAGTAGTCTTAGCCTGTCATTATAGTCAAAAAACTAAATTCCAAATTGGCTTAAATTATAAAGGCGATGGAACCGTAATGGCAAAAACCGAACGCTGATTATTATTGCACTTCCACCTTGTGAACTAAGTATCTTTGATTTACCATACAGGTTCTAAGCAGACAATCTGACTTTTAAATAACATGTTTTAATTTTCATCACTGGTCTTATTATGATTTGATTTATTTGTTTTATTTCAGAAAACAAAAAAAGTCCCTCTGCTATGCGACAAGTTGCTGCCTGTCATTGAATCTCTGCGTAAGGCCAATGTTCCTGTCATCAATTGGAATGATTATCAACAACGGGTCAGAGCCAAGTTTGAAGGAATTGATGAGGACACATTGAGAACAGTTACATCCTATTTTCATTTGTTAGGGGAGGTAGGTGGTTTGAATTAAATACGTTCTGTTACACAAACGTTGAGAACACTTACATCATATTGTCATTTATTAGGGTAGGTGATTTGAATTAAATAAGAATTATTTGGTTGTCTTCCACCGTTTACCCCTGTATAAAAGAATAAATTTAAGAAAATTCTTTAAACATGTTAAAGGATCATCATCATTATCATCATCATCATTGGTCGTCCATGGACGAAATGCATTCGCAACATACTGGGCCCAGACGTTCCTGTCGTTCATGAGTTGGCGGATATCTGGTGCATCTAAACCCATGTCGTTCCTGACGGTATCGGGATACTGAAGGGGTCTTCTGCCTTCGTTAGCTTTCCCACCAGGAGGAGTCCAGATAATTAGACGAGAGATAGGCTGGTTGGTTGTTCGCATGGAATGGCCAGCGAGACATAAACGGCGCTGCCTGATTATTGATGTTATAGGAAGATATCGCCATATGCCATGCTGTTTGGGATGTGATTCCTCCAACTTTTGTTACATATTCTACGTAACAGTTGAGTATAGCATCCGTTGATTCGGTCTTCAATTTTCCTGCTGATGGTCCATGTTTCGGAGTCGTAAAACAAAACGCTTCCTACGCAGGCTTTGAAGAATCTGATGTTTGTTGTTCTTTCGAGATCGGACTTCCAGTTCTTCTGAAGTTTATTGCAGGCAACCCATGATTGTGCTTTCCTGCATTAAATTCATGAGATATCTCTAGAACATAGGCCCCCAAGTATTCGAAATTGGAGGCGTTTTCCAGCTCTACTCATTTGATGGTCTTTACACTGGCTGAGGTGGCAACATTAATAAGGAGGCTTTTGTTTGTTACATAGTAAGTAATAATGGCGTAGCCAGTGGGTTAAGAAGGGGCCGACCGCTCCTTCTCCCCTGTCCCCCAATTTTTCTATTGTCGCCTCAATTTTGATAAGAGAAATCATAGTTAAATTATGACGTTCAAATACAATGATAGCATTTTTCGTTGTATGTGCCCCTTCCCCAAAAATAAATTCATTCCAAACCCTAATCTACAAAAACGTCGTGCACGACGGGGCCTAAAAATATGTGCCTCGAAATATTTGCTTTAGTTTTATAAGCTTGTACCATCGAAAATTGGCAAAATATGTAAAATAGCAAAAAAAATTGCTCGCTACGCGCGCACATGCCCCAAACGATAAGACTTGAGACCAGTCCTTGTGTGACTTCACTTCTTGTTGTCCGTTTCGGGAAGGGCCGAGCGGTGGGTGAAGGGTGGATGGATGTTTTAGAACTTCGAAATATTCACTTTTCTTTTTAGAAGCTTGTTATCAGCAAAATAAGTCGCTCAAATTATAACAAAATTAGTGTAAAGTATCCAATTTTGCGCGCTAAGCTCGCATTAACCTTTAAACATATTACATTTAGCTTCATAACAAATTAGTATCAAATATTGTGCGCAACGCGCTAATGTGACTTCAAACATTAACTTTGGCTTTATGAAACTTTTATGAAGGCAAGCCTCAATCATAGCAAACTGTAAAATAGCACATTTTTTAAGGTATCAGGTCGTTTTTTTCTTTCCATTGTCAATTTGTCGGTATATGATTAATAATAATTTCAAAAATTTATGATTTTGATTTACAGCTTTAGTTTTCTTTTAAATTAAGATTTAATCTAAAATAAAATGTCTTTATTGACAGTAATATGTAGCAGGAGAGCCCTCCCATGGCCTTAAAAACGGCAGAAAACGTTCAGTTGCCCTCTAAGTCCCCCGGGCTTTGCCCCTGGAGCCCACCGGGTCCCGGAAGCGGGCCCTTGACCCCGCGCCGATATTTGCAGTGCCCCATGCGCGGATACAGTGACGGGGGTGGGGGAGGGGGGGGGGGGGGCTCGACTGGCATAGGCCTATATAAAAAGCCAATACTGATCGGAAATAAAGTGATTACTTTTCAATAAAATATTAGTCAAAAGTACACACCAAATAACACCAAATGGGTTCGAAAAAAGAAAAAAAAATTGAAAGAAAAATCCAATTCTGAGGGGGGGGGGCATCACATCTCAGACTCCCCCCTGCTCGAGCTTTTAAACCATCTCATCAGATCAAGCCATCTTAAATCAAATCATTAAACCATCTTAAATCAAGAATATATTAGTATAATATGCTCTAATTATACTTCTTTCGTGCATTGATAAAAAACAAAATATTTATTAGAAATGAAGAGGTGGGTTTTCGATAAAATGTTATTCAAAAGTATACACCAGATCGCACCAAATGAGTTCGAAAATTGAAAACAAATCCAATTCTGAGGGGGGCACATCCCCCCTCAGACTCCCCCTATTCGAGCTTTTAGACCATTCTATACTTAAATCAAGAATATATCAGTATATGCTCAACTTCTTTAGTGCATTGATAAAAAACAAAATAATCATTGGAAATGAAGAGCTGGCTTTTCGATAAAATGTTGGTAAAAAGTAACAAATGAGTTCCAAAATTGAATTTTTGTCTACTTCTGAGGAAATGTCCGAGCATAGCTCGAAGGGCAGTGCTGCGCACCGCTGGAATGGTACTTTATCAACTTCATTTTTTGGGGCCCCCCTAAACTTTTTTGGATCCGAGTCTGAGTGCCCCCGGATAAAATAATCCTGGTTACGCCTATGCTGTGGGTGCACGCGAATCCTATGTATATACTCGACTCTACGTGTTGGGCTGGATGGGAACAGGCGAGGGCGTATATTACGTCTAATGTGCAATACAGGTCATCAGCCTTTATAAAGCGCAACCCAAACAACGGTGTTTTATAAACAGGATTTGTACCCACACGCTCCTTATTCAGTTGTATGTTATTCCTGTCTTTAAGATGTTCACATCCATGGACTGCATATGTGACGCGATCGAACGGAATGAGTCGTATGTCGGCAGTTTTGAATTTTGATATTTGTCCATCATTTAAAAGCCAGTGCGAAATGCTACAGTATGGTCCAAACCCCACTAAAATCGAACTTCTAGTTTGTAAGTAACAAACAGATTACCAAGAAAACAAAGATAAACATAATAATCTGTTACTTCTTTTTCCCTGTAACTCAAAATCAACATTCCCGACATAAGACCTATTCCTCTTGATCGCATCACATAGAAGCTATAGATATCAACATTCTTGTTCAAGATTTCATTTCCAAAAGTTTGAAACAAAGTTTACTAATACTCATAAGATGGCAGTTATGAGACAATGTACATATTGGTTGGATTGTGTAACCCGCATACTAAAGTAAATAATGACTATCATAATAAACTGCTCACTTTTTTTAATCAAGTATATTTTTATTATTTATTACCCTCTTTGTATCTGTTATATATCAATGGAAAGCTGAAGTGTTCTTCTTTAAAATTATACCACATTTGCAATGATTACATATTGCTGAACTTGGCCACTTGAATGAGAATGAGGCAAAGTCACAAATCAAATGTGCCAAAATTACGGTTATCTGTGCTAAACAGTTAGGTAATGATCAATAATCAAACCGGCCATGCTTGAGAACCATGAATGGTTTACACAAAGATTTGCACCAGTGAGCACAACACACACAAGTTAACCCTGACTCCAGGTGGAAGGTCATGAAGGTATAAGTGATGACAGGTTTAGGCCTACAACTTGTACATTTTTCTGAGACACGGTAAACGTTTTGCAGTTTCAATATGCCGCGTTTAACGGATTTGAAGAGAGCCCGTGCCATTACCTATTGACTGTTTAGCACAGATAACGGTAATTTTGGCACATTTGATTTGTGACTTTGCCTCATTCTCATTCATGTGGCCAAGTTCAGCAACATGTCATCATTGCACATTTGGTATCATTTTAAAGAAGAACACTTTAGCTTTCCATTGATATGCACCATAATACAAGAGGGTAATGAATAATAAAAATGTACTTGATTAAAAAAAGTTTCCTAACTTTGTGTGAGCAGTTTATATAGCATGAAAAGCACATGCTGTTCCTGTAAACAAATTGATCATCTATAAACTTCTCACAACTGCAAGCTCTGTGGCGTGTCATACTGGGATCAGGTTGGTAAACATGAACTTCAATCCAAACTTCTTCACACTACGATCATCTGAGGTCAAGTTGTGAATAGTAAGTCAAACTTTGGTCTTAGATTCAACATAGGACATTTATTAAAGTCAACGGTCACTTAGGTGAAAAAAGGTCATCTTGATATGTTTCTTCAATGGATAGTATGGTTTTTTTTCTTTTGTAAAAGATATTCTTACATTTCGTTTGTTCAAAAGGCATTAACAAAATCATGACTTCGGGATCTACACTTGTTTAACAAATAGCATTGGTATTTGAGATCACATTCTGTTATAAATATTGTGTAAATAGATCATTCTCTGTAAGATATGTCTGTTTAATGTTAAGTGTTATAAAAAAAACATGTTCCATATTTATTATTATTTTCGTTATTGTTATTTTCAGATATATTGGGCCAAGTTCAATGATGACATCAAAGAAGACCAACTCATCCTCAACACTCAATGGTTCACCCATGAAATAATTGGGAAAGCTTTTGCTGGAGCAGAATTTGAACCACAATTCCGAATCCTAACACCCCAGCAATGCTACACCTTGGAAGAGCTCATTGATTTCTTCCCAAAATTGAAGAATGTACCTCAGCTTCTCAGCTTACTTGATCACTTGGATATCGTCCATAAAACCTTAGACGGAAAGTATCTGATCCCGGGAAAATTACCCATCTCAGGTCTAGAGATAAATTGGGATCGACATCAAGCTAATGAGCTGAGAGGCAGGAGTATTGCTTGTGCGGAAAATATAGAGATATTTAATCCAAATATTTTCCCTTCTGTCCAGAAGCTTATTCTTGATGAGAAATATTCTTGTTATAAGGTTTCAAGATCAGCAGTGTCATATATATATGGCAACATAGAGGTGTGTGTTACACTAGCAAAGCACAAGGATGTAGTTGACACTGTCATTAGCTATCCAAGTGATGAGGAGGGAGAAGCGCATTTTCAACTGGAATACATATTCGACTTGATTCTGTCCCAGTTATTAGAGAAATCACCTGGCACAAATCTGCAACACGGCTATATCAGTCAAGTAGCCCTCCACGAAAAGAAAGATCTTGCAGATTTGTGGAGCTTCTCCAAGGAGGAATTATTGAAAGCTGAGGATGAGTGGGGCTTCATTGTCAAAGATGGTACCTATGCCCCGGAGGAGGATATCTCTAAAATCCTCTTCCAAGGCTATGATACCATGTTTTTGAAAGAACTTGGCTCAAGATGTCATTACCAATGGCTCCCAGTCAAGGCAGCTGGTAGATGTTTCGGTCGACTTGATACAAAGAATGACTGGGGTGAAGACTACACTGCTGTAGGGAAGGCCCTTGGATTTCAACAGTATCAGGTTACTAGACTTGCAGAGAAAAGCAGAGGAAAGGGAGAATCTCCAACCAAGAAGATCATCAAGGAGTGGTGTAGTGACAAGAAGCACAAGATGACAATCAGTGTTCTCCAACAACTTCTGACTCGTCTCAGTTTGGTGGCGAATGCTGATGCATTGCTCGCTATCGATGAAGTCGTTGAAGAATATGCACCAAATACTCAGGTAACTAGGAGATATATTCATATTCGTAAACAAAGTTTTGTATTGTATGGAATTATATAGCACCCTTGATAATAAATTGTAGTTTGCAATACCTACAATAACAACTATAAAAACCCTTTTGGCAATCTTGTATTTATTAATAAACTCTAACCCCTTACGCATGTTTTTAGAAATGAGTCTGGTAATAAATCCATCACTGGGAAAAATGGGTAAAACCTGCTCTGATACGCAGGGGATTGCACCCACGTTGCCTGCATTTAAGTCCTATCTTCAAAGTAGGTATGGCGTGTGAGTTTACTTTAAAAAGTGTTGCAGTACATATGTATATATGGCGCCTTGATGGCAACGCAAGATGTGTGCACCACATGTACATTCATTTTGGATTGTCACTTCTTCAATATTCAACCGATCCTAGCGTGCAATATCGCATATTAAAGAAGATAAATTAATCAACAACTTTATGATTTAATATGTTTAGGTAGGATATGTATTTTTTAGAGTTAAAAGTCCATTTATTACCTGTATAGTTACTTTTGTTGATCACTGTATATCTGGCCATGATGGCAACACAAGTTGTGTGCGCTACATATAATGTATATCTGGCCATGATAGCAACACAAGATGTGTGCACCACATATATGTATACAGTCTTCAAATTAAGTAACTTTACAGGTAATAAATGGGCTTTTAACTCTAAGAATATATATATATATTCTACCTGAAAATATTGAATTATAAAGTTGTTGGGAAATGTATCTTCTTTAATATGAGATATTGCACGATAGGATTGGTTGAATATTGAAAAGACAATCCAAAATGTAAGGTTAAGTCACAATTTCATTTTCACATTTTACTTTTCAACACGGAGGTAATATGACAGGTAGCGTGTGTGTGGCGTATTGATCCATCGGAACAATACAGCCGACTTTCCAACCTGCGCATGTATCCCAAAATTGCACTACCGGTAATCAATAATGTACCCGTAGCTGAGTCCTCGTGTAGAAATGAAAAATGTGAAAATGAAAATCGGACATTTTGGTGTGTCACTTTCTCAATAATCACCCAATACCTCATATTAAAGGGGATACATTTTTCAACAACTTTACAGTTTAATATTTTTAGGTAGGATATATATTTTTAGAGTTAAAAGCCCATTTATTACTTGTATAGATACTATTTTTGATGACTGTATCTGGCCATGACGGCAACACGAAATGTGTGCATCACCTATGTATATATCTGGCCATGATGGCATCACAAGATTGCACATAATTTGAGAAATATTTTTTTATTTATTTGGATTGTTAGGATCTTTAAGTAAGCATTGTAATGGACATGGCAAGGGGCTGTGCCTTCCTAAATTTCATCATCCCTACCCTATAGAAATGTGTATTATATATGTCCTTGTCCCACCTAAATGGTCCATCCCTCTAAATAGGGATGCTCCACCGCCATTGGCCAAAGTAGATACCTTGCCCAATGTGCCCTTTTAAAATAATTGCAATCTTTTTCGTCAACATTTGTATCGACAAATAAAATAGTGCTTCTTTGAAAGCATTTAGTGAATGTAGTCTTATTCCTGTAATTTTGCCTAATGCTGTATCTTATTGCTTCCGAATGGTAGTAAATCAGCTTTTGATAATTTTGCTATCCATACAGGAAGCTCTAGAACACCCGGACAACTCATCATGTGCCATCAGGCATGACCTTGATAGCACATCTGATTTTGGTAAGTAATTGTACTCCTGAGTTGGCCAGTCTGCACAATATTTTGCAATTGATCAATTGGGTGTTTTTTGGGTGTTGACATTGACTTAGTCAACACAAGTTATGTTTTTCATAATTTGACATGACTTGTATCACAGACCCAACATGCACAATGTAACTTGACTTAAATTGAAACAAAAACTCATATACTTGATGTTACCCAGTACTCACATATATATCAAATTACTTTTACTCTATTTATTTAATTCATATTTATTTTGTGTTACATACTTTAAAATCATATGTTACCTATGTTGTTGGTTGATTTAGTACATTGCCAGATATGTTTAAATTCCTTCCACAAGGCCCATTTGAATTATTCATATCCCTTGTAATTGCCCAACAAAGTCTAACATTTTTAAAGATGAGAGAAACAAAATTCTTACATTAAGAGCGACTTTTTTCTAAGTTGACAAACTTTTGGACACGCCATCGATTGGATTTTGCCTAAAGTTTGGGAGGTGAAAGACATTTAGTAGTTATGTAAAGATATGGTATTAACAAATTCAGCAACCCTCTGTTGCCATGGTAACGGGCCTATCTTGTTTTTGCTCATTTTAGGGGGAAATCCTACACCAAGGTGGTAGAATTTTTGCCCAAACTGACTTCATGAATGTGTTGCCCTATGTTTGGTCTAACAAACAACCCTGTTGCCATGTTCAAATATCACATTTTGCAGAGGTTGAAAAAGTCAGATAATAACTTAACCGACTTGAAGTTGCTACAGTTCCTCTCGAGGTGATTTGTTTTTCTTTGTGCTTTGTGTTCATAACAAAGACCTAATACACTTTGAGTTTATTTAAGAAAAAATTGGCAAACCCGGCGCTTACGTATGACGTGACCTGAAGTCACACGATCCGATTTGAGGGAAATTACATAATTGGGTATATACGGGGTTACCGTGCACCCCCAGGACTCCCCCAAACCAACTTTTTACATCCTTTCATGGTCCTAAAACATATTCAGTGTGATACCAAAAATAATGTTGGTATTCTAAGAGGTTATTTAAGATGGCGTCGAAAATAACCGCCAAAAGGTCAAATTTCCTAAAATGACATATATCAATCAAAATTGGGATCAAATGTATGGTAAAAGTATAGTTGGATGTATAGTGGGATGTATGTATTAGACCACTAGGCACTTATATCCAGTACTTTTGCTTTGTTAACATACCTAAATCTAAGATGGCCGCCAAAATGGCCGCCAATATCATGTGATTTTAGGAAATTTGACCTTTTGGCGGCCATTTTCGACGGCATCACCCCTTAGCATACCAAAATTATTGTTGGTAACATACTGAATGTTTTAGGATTATGAAAGGAAGTAAAAACAGTTGGTTTGGAGGAGTTCTGGGGGTGCATGGTATATACATACATGTATATACGGTAACTGGAAGGACCGGGTTCAATTCCCGGCGGGTGCATTTTTGAGGTATTGGTTTCTTTCTACAACTAAGGCCTATCGGTCATTTATCTTGAGTTTAAACTCATAATAAATATTTAATATAGCGGCAGACTACACCAGCAAATTGTACACAATTTGCAACTTCGACCCTGTATATACATGTATACAGGCTGTCCCAAAATGATTAGTACCCATCGATGCCCAAAGTTCAATAATTGTTGTCATCATCAAAATCGATGGGATTATGTCCGCTGTTTTTACATTATCTTTACCATACTGTACTATTTTATTAGAATTTTAGATCATGAATATCGGATTTATCAAATTCAAGATGCACTCCATTATGTAAAACATGGTGATTTTACCTTTTTGACAAAGTGCTAAAAAATGTGTGTGCTATTACAGCTTGTTTGAAAGAAACTTGTGTATTCTCATAATCTCTTGTCTACTCAATATAATCTTGTCTTTCTGTTGTAACTGTTATTAGTTATGGGTGTTCAAATCATTAATAATTATTCTCCTTAATTCAATTTAACGGATAAAAGAAGTTTGTCACACTTGAGTGACCCCGTGCATTGTTTTATTTGACAAGTGTTTAGCGACTTCTAAATGAAGTGGTATTTGGTGAATCACCAGTGGCTTAGATTTCATTTTCACGTTGGATAATGGATTTCGTGAGGTTAAACACTAAGGGAATATATCATTTTTAGCAAGTTTGTAGGAAATTGCATCCCAAATATGAAAAAGAAGTCTAAGCCACTGCTAATTACCCATGACCTCGTATTTACCTGTTTAAATGTCCTTCAAGTTTAGCCTCAGAACTAGCTCATTATAGAAACAAAGCTTGGGGTCGCTCATGCGTGACGATCCATTTTTACTCTTCAAATTGAATCAAAATGAAGAAGTATTAATGGTTTGAACAACAATATGATACAACAGCAGTTTAAAATAGAAGGAAACTAAAGCTTTTAGCAGACAAGCGATTGAGAGAATGTATTAGTTTCTTTCAAACAAGCTGTTTAAAAACACATTTTTTGCACTTTGCCAAAAAGGTGAAATCGCCATGTCTTATACAATGGAGTATAACTTCAATAAAATGAGTCCGATATTCATGATATAAAATTCTAATAAAAGGGTAGAGTATAGCAAATATGATAGAAAAACAACGGATCTAATCTCATTGATTTTGATGATGAAAAAATGTATTGAACTTTGGGCATCGATGGGTACTAATCATTTTGGGACAGCCTGTATACCCCCGACTATGTAATTTCCCTCAAATCGGATCGTGTGACTTAAGGTCACGTGATACGTAAGCACCGGGTTTGCCCATTTTTTTCTTCTTGAATAAACTCAAAGGGTATTAGGTCTTTGTTATAAACACAAAGCACAAAGAAAAGCAAATCACCTCGAGGGGAACTGTAGCACCTTCAAGTCGGTTAGGTATTATCTGACTTTTTCAACTTCTGCAAAATGTTATATTTGAACATGGCAACAGGATATCAATCTGGCAACACTGACTTTTTTTAATTGGTTGTTTGTTAGACCAAAGATAGGGCAACTCATTAATGAAGTCAGTTTGGGCAAATATTTTACCACCTTGGTCTCTGACCTTGACTCAGGAGTTGTGACACACCAGCGTCGCTCTAGACGTTATCCCGCCGTTGTTCTAAACTACCTTGACGGTACCCTGCCTTTCCTCTAGGCGGATTGCTCTTCTGTAAGTTCTTGATCTAGTTCGGCTTGCAGGCGTAAGATGATCATCATCAGTAGCACCTTACTCATATGGCTGATGAGGAAAATTGTCCTGTAGTTGGAGCACTGTTTGCGGTCGCCTGATTTGAACAGCATGACAAATTCTTGCACTTTCCAGTCATTTGGCCAATCGCATTTGATCCAGATGCATGTACATAACTGATGTAGTGATTTAAGTACGTGCTGGCCTATTGATTTTGTAAGCTCGGCAGGTATCCCATTAAGGCCTGGTGATTTCCCATCCTTGAGTTTCTTGACAGCAAACATCACTTCATCCATTAGCGGAGGAGGTTCCATGTAATCGGCAAATGCTCTGTTCGGGGTTTTTTCAGTGGTGTTTCTCCATCTCGTCATTCGAAGAGTGAGGTACAGCACTCTCTCCATCTGTTCATAATATTTGATGGTTCACTTAGCACTGCTCCATCTGTATTTTTAACAAATGTTTGGCTTGATGGAGTGGATTTATTTCGGAGTTATCTGATCTGATTGAACATTACTTTGGATTTTCCAATTGCATCAAAATCTTTTATTTGTAGACATTGCTCTTCAAGCCATATTGCCTTGTCCCTTATTATTTGTCTTTACATTTCAGCACGGACTTCGTTATATCGCTCTACTTTGGCTGGTGAGGTTTGCTTACTTTTTTCCTCAGCTATATAGTTCAAAACACTTCTTTGCTGATCGATGGTTTCTTTGGTGATCTGTTGACCCTTCCAAGTGTCTCCTCCGCTGTTTCAGATAAGATGGTTTTGTAAGTCATCCAAAGTAATTGTGGAGTGATATTAGATGGGTATTGAAGGAGAGCTCTGCTTGAAATCGCTTTTCTGTCCCAGACTCAAACTTGGCTTTCGTAGTTTGGTCATTAAGCATTGTCACATCTAGTTTGCCTTGTTTTCTCTTGTGTTTATTACAGACTGGTTCTGCTCTCATCTTTCCTGCCAGTAGTAAGTGGTTTGTGTCATAATCAGCACCGGGGTACGATCGTTTGTTTATAAGGATGTAGTCAATCTTGTTTTTGTAGCAATTACCAGGTGAATTCCAGGTGTATAGGTGTTCTTCTTCCGATATTTGAAGCATGTATTCATTATGGCCAGGTTGTTAGCGCAGCAAAAATCAGTAAGCCTGTATCCTCTTTCATTTCACCAAGACCATATTTTCCAATTGCACATCTTATGTCTTCCCCTTCTTCGATATTTGCATTCATGTCTCCCATAATTACATACACATCCCATTTCTTTATGGTCTCCACTGCATTTTGGAGCTGTTCGTAAACTTCCTCTATGATGGCATAATCTTGGGTTGAAGTAGGAGCATATACATGAAGGATGGTGATTGGTTTAGGCTTAGCATGAAGTCTTACAGCAAGGATCCGGTCGAAGATGGGGTTGTAGCTTGCTAGTGCCTTCCATGCTATCCCTTTTAGGACAACAGCTACCTCCCTTTTTTTCTTCCTTTGGTTTTTCCGGAGTGCAGAATTGTGGTGAACTTGTCTGGTTGGAAAGATCCTGCTTCTCTCCATCTTGTTTTACCAAGGACATCTAGATGTTGGCGGCGTGCTTCGTCCAATAGAAATTATAGCTTTCTCTCCTTGTTCATAGTTCTTACATTCCATGTTTCAATATGGAAACATCTCCTCTCCTTACTCATCAGGTTGACATGAGACTGTTCAGTAGTGCTGCCGTCAAGCTGTACCCCCTCTGCGTGTAATCCCGAGTTTCGGGTACCGCCGTTACATTATCATTGACACACTTCACAGACTCTGCATCCTCTTCCTCAATAACAGCTCGGATGGGTACCCTAAGAGGCCCAGCACCCATCTGCTTAACACGTATTCTTTCAGACCTGCCACTCATATTGGCATTCTCGGGAAAGAGTTTAAGACAGTGGGTTCCCGTTACCTACTGTCCCAGTGCTGACCCGCTAACTTGGTAACCTGTGGGTTCTACATCACTGATGTTATTTGTGTAAGGATGTCCTCCAGATTAAGTTGCAATGGCACTGTCAAGAACAACTGATGCTAGATCGCCGGTGGCTTTGTAGCTCTTTCGCCGTTGTATTTATAAGATCAGGGTGTAGCCATTTAAAAGTTCTTAAACAATAAGTTAAAAGTAATATGCAAGATGATAAATGCATCCTACTCAATTCTCGATGATTGGAAGAATAAAAAGAAAAAGAGATAGTCACAGCACCTGATGGAACCCACACTAACACCGTGTGGTGTTGCGCCGTCACCATCAAACTGAGGATCTGTATCCAGTACCTCAGAGAAATATCAGTTAAGTCTCGATCTTTTTTGGGATTAGGCGCCTATACCCTACACAAAGGATAAAAACCTCTATCCTAGAAAAACCAGAAAGTGCAAAACTACCATCCAGTCAACTTGGCTCACATATCCTAACCATTTGGGTCGCGAAAGGAAGTACATCTGTTAGAAAAAGTTATAGAAAGAATGAAAGGTGAAATAAGAGTAGAGCAGGTAAGGAACACCCAAATGGGAAAAGAATTACCCATTTGGGGAAAATCTAACACCAAGCACGTGCTGGCAAAAGGTAATTTTCAGCTCCTCGGCACTGGGACAGTACCTACCTTTTTAAAAAAGGGTACAGTATATGATGGGAACACAACGGATCAATTTCATTGATTTTTATATGATGAAAACAATTATTGAACTTTGGTATGATTTTGTTGTGACATTTATTTTGCACTTACAAAATAAAAATAAATGGTTTAGCATCAAATCAGCATTTCAGTGCGATCAGGGACAAGAAGAAACACATACTTTTTATTCTTGGCCTAATTTATATTGTTGTTATATTCAGGTGTGTCAGACAAATTGGTGAGATGGAGACTAGTGATCAAACGTGAATGGAAGCAAATCAAACGCGATCTTGTCCCCGATAGGATGACGTGCTGTCTCCACTACCTGCTTGACACTGAGTGCATCATTCATCAAGATCATAACAATTACTTAGAAATAACCCGGCTCGATAATGCAGAGCGCCTGCTGAAATGCCTGTTGCATTCGCAAGTCGAGATATGGCCCGATGATTTCCAACAGGGGCTAAGGAAGACCGGTCAAGTTCTGTTGGTAAATGCATTGCATGTTCAATACATGCAGGTGCTTAAAGAAGAGCAAGATCGAAAAGAGAAATTCGGACAAACCCGATCGAGACGAAGAGTATTTATCGAGTCCAACCAGGAACAAGAGGAGGTAAATATGTTTTATAAATATAAACACATGCAAAGTGACTTTAACATAATGACACATAAACAGTTCAAATTGTGCACTCCGACCCATTTACAGACACATAAGCTAACTCAAAAACTGTGAGTTGTAATGCGCTGTAATGTTTCATTGTTATATACCACCGTGTAATTGATATATAAATCTAGCATCTAAAGTGCACTTATCCCAAATACACTCGTCAAAAGAAGTTCCTTGCCACTCATTGAAGCTGAACTATTTCACATAAATATTTAATATAAATTAAACAATTGCATGTCAAAATAAGCAGACAATAATTCTCTATCATGTCTGTATGAAATTAAGATTTACGCATTCATGCATGGCTGAGTACATTCATTAAGCAATGGTAAGGTGCGTAAAAGGAAATTGCAAGAAATGAGCATTTACAGTCATTTGAATGGAGGGATTATCCAATTTTGTGCAATCTTCTTGCCATTGTCAAGTGAATGGGATCTGCCATGCATGAGTGATCATGTCTAAATTCCATGTTAAGCTGTTAGATGATACTTTCTGCTTATTTTGATATACAATCATATATATATAATTATATATATAATTATATATATTCTATTAAATATTAATTTAATTTAAGTGGCAAGGAACTTCTTTTGACGAGTGTATATAATAACAATGGCAAGCAAAAAGGCCCTTTAACGATATTCTCGATTTAAATTTACCATCAATACAGAAAACTAAAGAACATACAGGACATAAAACCTTCTCTGATGTGTGTGCCAGTCACGCTGTTGACAGCACTTCCGATTTTGGTAAGTTATAAGATTTCCAGCTTTGTGATTGCTACTATAATATTACTGTAAAAGTGGTTATCCCGTTTCCGGTAGCCTGGTGCTAAGCATTTGTTCCAGTTTCCAATACGATTTATTCCGTTAAAATAAACTACCGGGTTCCAAATTGTCGGTTCATTCCATCTATGCTTAGCACCAGGCTGCTGGAAACGAGATTCAATTAAATGTCTGCGCTTTGCTGATTTTCAGCCAACAATAATAACAACAATAATTTTGAGTAAAAAATTCCCACATCTCTCGATTATGATGTAAGGATACTAACTTAGGGACAACTTTCTCATTTTTTAACATAATCGAATATTTTCTTGAAATTTTGACTAAAAAGTGCCCAAAAAGTGATTTTTTACTCTGTCAACTAATCATTGAAAACTGATAGAAGTGCATTTGTTGTGTATTTAAACATGAAAAGTGATGTTTGGAAAGTGATAATGTCGTTAAAGGTTAGGAACAGGTGTTTCTTGAAAAGTGGTTTAGTATGCGTTCTGTATTTAGCCAAGGGAATGCTTCGAATTGCTCTTTTCTGGAGAATCTTAAGATAATGAAGACGAGACGAGCCTGTATAATATTTAGGTCATCCTGTACGTTTGATTTCTAGTTACCATATGTACATTATTTAGATTTTAAGGTGGCTCTATTGGCTGAGTCAAACATTTAGATTTCATTTAAAATCAAATATATTTAGCCCTTGGTCTGACGATTCTGTAACTAAAAATTGGATTAAAATCAGATATTCGGTTGCCGAGATATGTTAGGTCAAAGGGCATGAAACAGTCATACCCTTACGAAAATGGCAAGCATCATCGCAAGCAATTCTGCAAGCTTGCGCGAGGTTAGATTTGGAACATTACAACCTTGCGGTGAATGCTTGCGCAATGTTGCGGTAACCACGTACAAGCTTGCACCACCTGTTCGCAACCAGTTAGCACCTCATGCTTGCACCACCTGTTTGCAACCAGTTAGCACCGCAAGTTTGCACCACCTTTCGCAACCAGTTAACCATGCAACCATTATCGCAAGCAATTCTGCAAGCTTGCGCAAGGTTAGATTTGGAACATTACAACCTTGCGGCGAAAAAAATACGCAAGGTTGCGGTAACCACGTGGAATGCGCAAGATTTCACCACATTTCGCAACCAGCTAGCCCTGCAAGCTTGCATGCGCAACCTTGCCATTGCATGCGCAACCTTGCCATTGCATGCGCAACCTTGCCATTGCATGCGCAACCTTGCCATTGCATGCGCAACCTTGCCATTGCATGCGCAACCTTGCCATTGCATGCGCAACTTTGCGCCACCTATTCGCAACCAGTGAGCACTGCAAGCTTGCACAAGCTCTTGCAGACCTTATGCCAAGTGCTTGCGCAAGCATTAACACACGCCTTGCAAGCTTGCGCGAGCACGTACTACATACACTTTGCAAGCTTGCGCAAGGTCATGATGGTTAGGCACACAATTTAAGTACAAACTGGGAACCTAGAATAAATCAAAATCCAATGAACAGAATATACAACAGAATGCCATTGCCAGTTTGACACTTGATGCACACAAAAACTGATAATACGAAGCAAATTATCAAGTCCCTGGCATTAAAGAGTATTTGCTTCACTACTTGATTCGTTGGGAAAACCTACTTGGAACGATGATCCGACATTTTATGCCCAAGAAGTGATCAATGAATTAAAGTGTCGTTTCCATATCCATTCATGTTTTATACGAGGGCATCTCATATTTGGCTCACTCCCTAGCATGGCAAGTTTGAGGATTGTTTTGATGACGTCATGCGAGTATTTGGACACAAACATAATATGGAAACAACCTTTTTAATGTAATCACTATCCATATGTTGTTGTGTCAATCGTCAGTGCACCTGCCTTCATAGAGATGGTAGTTTCTCCTTAACTAGTGAATGAAATGTCATTCTGCTAGCCATGTATTTTTAGATACAGTTTTTACTATCACATGGCTTGAAATCATAGCATGTAATATATACTCATCACAAAAGTATCGAGACACTTAACAAATGACCCAATAATTAACGGCCCAAAAGGGTATGGATTAATTGAAGCAAATAAAGTGTATAATTTTGTTCTGCATACTTTGATACCTCGATTGTTGAGATACGATGTTGCGAAGTGGAGTTATAGTTATCTCAGCTCATATGGGCTTATTTATATGATATAAAAATGAACTGTACAATAATGGATTTCAATTTATATAAGGCCAAATAAAAATAAAAACTAGTTTCTCGTCCTAACTTTTGAAAAAATGGAGGATGATGGCACTTTTTTTAGTAAACAATGCAAAATCATTACCAGTGTGGTATTGCATGATTGGTTGCGAAACTTCAGGAGCATGAGGCTCGTTTTATTTTCTGCTTCTGGGGTTTTGGTTAACACAAAACCTGATTTAAACATGTTAAAATGCTCAGGACTATAAAGTAAATCTATTACCAAGATGTCACCCTTTTATTTAAAAAAAAAAGTTATGGAAAAAAGAAAGAAAGAAAAAAAAAATCATAGAATATCTGAAAAATGGTGCGCGAGGGGACGAGAAACTGCTTCATTTTTTTACTTGGCCTAACATTCAACATACAGGCTATTGTATAGTGCAATCATATATCCCCTGTGTGCGTTTCTAGGAATGTACATGTTTGTATAAATCCAACTTCAATGCATATGATTTAGTTCTCTTAGAATAATGATTTTAAAAATCACATTGGGAAAAATGCCACTTTTGCAATTGTACCCTTCCTCGGTTAAATTTCATCAGGACATTTGAAGTCATTGATGAATATCTATGCTCTGCTGTTTTTGTTTATGTTTAAATGGCGGATGAATAGGATCCGACCAAATGGGCGCTCGCCGGATCCCTCCTCAATTATAATACAAAACAAAAGTGAACCACATTGATGTTCACATTGATGTTCACATTGATGTTCACATTGATGTTCACATTGATGTTCACATTGATGTTCACATTGATGTTTACATTGATGTTTACATTGATGTTCACATTGATGTTCATATTGATGTTTACATTGATGTTCACATTGATGTTCACTTTTGTATTAGAATTGAGGAGGGATCCTGCGAGCGCACGTTTGGTCGGATCATATATGTATGAAGTCCAGGGGTATGTATCATCAAGGAGTTATTATAGTTAGCACTTTCCACGCGGCTATTAGTTTTACTTTTACCCTATACAAAAAAGATTTGTCAGAAACCTTTCCCAATTTTCAAAGTCTATCTCAAGGATTACTGAACCAATACTAGGTGTAATGTCCAAAGTGATTTAAGTCAAAGTTCTATTGAGTGTTTGTTGCGGTAAATTGCAACTCCCTTTAAAGTTTGCGGTATTAGGCGCTATGCATTGTGGGACCGTTATCTCTCAATATGACAGCCCCCATAGCTATACTCTGTTTGGCCATCTCGAGACAGTGACGTAACTGAACAGTCGCAGCTTTTACGCACGCGTGTGTATCTTCCGTCTTTCAACGCTCATGTTTGTACGCCAGCGCCGCGAGTATGCGCGCGCGTTATGTGATGCAATTAGTAGAATACGCGGTTACGTCACTGTCTCGAGATGGCCAAACAGAGTATAGCAGGTTTCGAAATTGTCTCTTACCGAAGCTTCATAGATTCAGCATTTAACCATGATTTAAAGAAGATTAACCTAACAGGATCAATGAAGAATGTTTAACGGATCAGGTGAAAGTAAGGATAGGATTAAACTGAATTGTTTCATGGTATATAATGAGTGAACTTTGTGTTTCGTTGGCCTCGCTGTCTCCGTAAACAACCATTGAAGTTGCCCAGGTGACCATCTAGAAGTTCGTCAAAGAAATCTTATGAAGTGTTGAGTTTGAGAGCCGTAGAAGCTGTGAGAGATCACTAATAATGAACAAAGCCAATGTATATTCTCAACGAATCCTACATTAAACATGGCTATATAAACTGCTCACAAAAAGTATCGTAACACTTAGAAATGATCCAATATATAACGGCTCGAAAGGGTATGCATTATTCGAAGCAAATAACCAAGTGCATAATTTTGTTCTGCGTATTTTGACACCTCGATCGATGAGATACGATGTTGCGGAGCGGAGTTATTGTCATTTCAATGATCGTGGGTGCAGTTTCCAAGGTGACACTCATCCCTATTGAAAATCACGAATCTGATCATTCTAAACAGTAATGCAAACCTCTTTCTATAGGGTGATTGTCACTTTTGAAACTGGACCCACGACCATTGAAATGACAATAACTCCGCTTCGCAACATCGTATCTCATCGATCGAGGTGTCAAAATACGCAGAACAAAATTATGCACTTGGTTATTTGCTTCGATTAATGCATACCCTTTCGAGCCGTTATATATTGGATCATTTCTAAGTGTTACGATACTTTTTGTGAGCAGTTTAGTTATTTCAATGGATGGTCGTAGGTCCAGTTTCAAAAGAGACAATCATCCCTATAGATGCATTTTTGTACACGTGTGTAAAGCATAAACCTGATCATTTATTTTTCTATAGGAATGACTGTCACTTTTGAAACTGGACCTACGACCATTGAAATGACAATAACTCCGCTCCGCATCATCGCATCTCAATAATCGAGGTGTCAAATACGCAGAACAACATTATGCACTGGGATATTTGCTTCGATTAATCCATACCCTTTCGGGCCTTTAATTATTGCCTCATTTTTAAGTGTCTCGATACTTGTTGTGAGGAGTTTATTTTATAAAGCATTGTATGCTTTTGAGCAATAGTAAAACTATATCACTCGGACCAACTTAGATTATTCCATCACACTGGGTATAATGGGTTTGTTTTGCTATCACACTTTCAAGCATTCAATATTTGCATACTATACCAATCATGATTCTAACTGAGATGGCAAGAAGCTGACATTTCTATGAATGCAGATATTTGTCCTTGTCTTAATATAAAGGCAATCTGAGAAAAATTCCTTTAAAATAATATAAACACATTTGCTTAATTAATATTATAAAGCCACTTTTATTACGATGAAAACTTGATGAAATAGCTTCAGTAACAATATCACTTGTATTCACATTAAGAGCAATGTACACAATTGTGGAATGTCAAAATTAAACACGTACACAAAAACATGTTTTAGAGATCCACTCTTCAATACATATCAAATGCATCAGACATTTGACATTAAATCTTGTAACAAACAATATTGATATTGTACCTCCCCTATCAAGCATGGACAAGTCTGAACAGTGGCGTAGCCAGGGCCACTTGTCAGGAGGGGGCAAAGGGTAATTTTCCCCGGTGAACACCAATTCGACCCGGTGGAGTAGCCAGGTTTTTCATGTAACTTTTTGATTTGCCGTCGAGTAAGACAAATACAAGAAGGCCCGGGGGGGGGGGGTAAAGCGTTGCGTCCCCGTACCGGCGTGTGCAATGTTACACAAAGAGCCTGTGGTCAGTCTTATTTCTTGTTCAAAACCCAAAAAGTGTTGCTTTACTGTAGAATAATGTTGTCAGAAACGTTCAATGATTCTGCTGCCTGCCATGGGCCCGGTTGAGTAGCACTTTTCATCTGATTACATCTGAAGGCTTGATCTTGAGTTGGTTGACACTTACAGCACATACTGCAAGAAAAGAAAACCGTACAAAGGGTTAGGAAAATGGTGAAAACAATACATTCTAGTGTTTGCTTGGTTTTTTAACAAGAAAACATCATCATGTGCAAAGATTTTAGAGCAATACTTCATTTTCTTGCGTTACAACACTATACATACATCTAGTTGTATAGTGTCAAAATTGAGTAATATAATTAAGTCTATGCTGGGAACATTTCATTAAAGTCGTTCTCAGTATATCTGTCATATGTTTTGCTATTGATATTTAAGACGACTAAAATTAGACTGCGCCAGTAGTGTAACTTAGAGATTAGAAATTACAGCATTTGCACTTTTGGGCAACATACTTTATGGATTAAATATGTGTATAGAAACATCCCCATACATCATGGATAGATAGATCCTTTTATAGAATGATAGATAGATAGATATAAAATAAATATTTAATTAATTATTAGAATAATTTAATCCGTTAATTCATTCAATGAATAAAATTAGAAATTTAGGATAATTAGTTAAAATAAATGATTAATAAATGATTCAATCAATTATTCATAATTTATTGAATACCGTTTGATAGATTAGATAAATGGCTGGATATATGGATAAATGGATAGATAGATAGATAGATAGATAGATAGATATATATATCGATTGGTATATTGATAGATAGATTGATATATTGATAGATGATAGATATAGATTGACTGATAGATATATAGATTGATTGATAGATTAATAAATAGATACATTGATAAATAGATTGATTGATAAATAGATACATTGATACATAGATTGATAGAATGGTAGATTGATAGATCTATAAATTGATAGATAGTCGGACACATTGATGGATTGATTGATGGATATATTGATAGATTGAAAGGTTGATAGATATATTGATAGATTGATTGATAGATTGATAGAATATGTGAGAGATTGGTTGGTTGGTAGATTGATCGATAAATTGATGGATAGATAGATAGATTGAATGATTGAAGAAAGATAGATTGATATATAGAGAGATGGATAGAATATGATAGAGATTAGTTGATTGATAGATTGATAGAATAGATAGAAGGATAGATTGAAAGATAGATACATTGATCGAGTGATTAATATATAGATATATTGATAGATCGATATATTGATAGATCGATATATTGATAGATCGATATATTGATAGATCGATATATTGATAGATCGATATATTGATTGATCAATATATTGATAGATCGATAGATATATTGATCGATTGATTGATATATTGATAGGATATCAAAGAGATAGTTGGTTTGTAGATTGATCGATATATTGATTGATAGATAGATTGATAGATTGGTAGAATATGATAGAGATTGGTTGATCCATATTTTGATTAATATATTAGATGTATTGATGGATAGATACATTGAGAGATTGATTAATAGATAGATTGATTGTTAGGTAGATGGATAGATTGATTGATTGATCAAATACATATTTAAACAATGATTTAATCCCTAAATATATGAATGATGTATATATAAAACAAATGGTAAGCAAGCTTGCAAGCTTTTGCTTGCAGCTCTTGCTTGCAAACTTGCTTGCGAAAGGTTGCTGCAATCTGCAACCTGCAAATGCTTGCAGCGTGTGCTTGCAAGTTTGCTTGCAAAAGGTTGCAGCAACCTGATAATTGCTTGCAGCTTGTGCTTGCTTGCAAAAGCTTGCAGCAACCCGCAACCTGATAAGTGCTTGCAGCTTGTGCTTGCAAAAGGTTGTTGCAATCTGCAACCTGCAAATGCTTCCAAGTTTGCTTACAAAAGGTTGCTGCAACCCGTAATCTGATAAGTGCTTGCAGCTTGTGCTTGCAGCTTGTGTTTGCAAAAGGTTGTTTGTGCTTGCAAAAGGTTGTTTGTGCTTGCAAAAGGTTGTTTGTGCTTGCAAAAGGTTGCTGCAATCTGCAACTTGCAAATGATTGCAGCGTGTGCTTGCAAACTTACTTGCAAAAGGTTGCTGCAACCTTGCATTCATAAGGGTATCTCTGGCAACAACTTTCATTTATTTAATTTATTTTTTCAATTCCAGTTGCCAGGTAGTGTCCTAATTATGTATAGTTAAGTATGCATGGAATATGCAGAGTACAATTTGTGGATAGATGAAATAACCTATGAGGATGTGAATTGGTACATTGGTAGTACACATGGAGAGCTATATGTTATTCACATGCAAATTCCTTGCTTTCTTTGTCATGAATCACATTGCATAACTGTGGTTTTTACACCACCATTGATGATAGTGTTGTACCCTCCCCCCCCCCCCCCCCCCCTCCCCCACCCCACATATGAACGTTACTCCAACAATGCATTGCGCCAACTCAAAGATTTCTTTCCCACGAGTGCTTTTGTATTTCCCCTTATTGGTACTTATATCAATAGGATTAATATGTCAGTGACTTTTGTACCCGAAATATTGATATCGTGGCTTTCTGGTTTTCCAATAACTGTAAGTTAGTTGTTTACTGGACGAGCTCTTAGGTTTTAGAAATAAGAAAAGGGAACACTGAGAACCAATTTATGGCGGTAACAAAAATCTAAGAGCTTGTACAATGATTGTGCTACGAAGCCATGATTTTGTCAAAATGTCTATGGGAACCGAGATGGGACTAGATTTACAGCGTTTTGCAAAAATGCAATGCATTGTGGTGCTTACTTTAAGATCTTCTTTGAGCGTGCCCCCAGGCGCTTATGCCTTGGAATACATCCCAGGTAAAGGGTCATCTTTGCCAGTTGAATGTTGCTCTTATAATTTAACAGTGGGATTTAATTGGTAAAGAGAATTATGGAAGGTTCTGTTTGTGAGTTGATTGGTGATACAGAATTTGTTTTTTACCATTTAACATTGCTTAATTGAATGTGTGTGAATCATTGGTGTTCAATTTAACGTAGGTTTACAGAAATGTTTACTTTTAGGGTCATGTGCTTTAGGCAAAACTTCAAAGCTATAATATTATATCAAATACACCCTATCCAATTTGTTCAGATATTATTAACCCTTACATTGTCATTTCCTTTATTTCTTAACTGCCACAGTAACACCTGAATTAGCCGACAGAGTACCTGTTGAAGGATCATCAATGGAACATACAAAAGTGTCAGAAGTAGATGTTTTAGACATCGTAGAGACTTTCAAACTTGTTGACTTGAGTGATGTGTGTGTTAGACTGGGTCTTACAGAAAAAGACCTAGCAGATGCCAAACTGAGTGCTACCCATAGTCCTCGAACACAGTCACAGAATATCCTTAATCTCTGGCGTAATAGAAATGGAGAGGGAGCTACAAGGAGTGCCTTCATGGAGGCTGTGGTGAAGTGTCCAGACTTCAGAGCATCTTTGAATACACTGCAAAGAAAATGGATCTTGAGTGAGTAACTTTACAGTTACAGAAAAATACTCATTTTTGGATAAATATAGAGAGAGCATCAATGTGTCGGCCATATTAACGGTAGCCAAACTCAGAATTTAAAAAGACCAACCCCACAGATATCTAAATAATTATATGATCAACACGCATGTTGATGGATGCTCATTCAAAATAATCAGCCAAATGTAAAGCTCATTCTTTGCACAGTAACCCTTGTATTGAAGGTCGGGCAATCTAATTACAAACAATATACAATGTGTAATTACAATGTTTGATGTTGTCGTTTGTATAGGATATTGTAATGTGCAATATTCTCTTCTATATTAATTAATCACATAATTACCATGCCTTGTTCTTCGGCGTTTTTCAATGTTTTATACCATATCATATTGTTGATGTTTTTATCTATAATGTGCAATATTCTCTTTTATATTAATTAATAAGTTCCTTGTCTTGTTTTTCAATGTTTTTATCATGTAAATTTCATGCAATTTGGCCTTAGGGCCACGACTGTGAAATGTTAATAAAATCAATTCAATTCAAATTGTAATGAGAAAACCTTTCTAATTATATATAATTTGATACACGAATCACCAATCTGTTGTCTTCCTTTAGTTGTTTCCAAACAGCCTGCCAGCAAGAGAAAAGGCACACAGAAAATATTGTATAGGTATGACACTTGATTCCCCTGCAGGTGTTTGACATTTCAATAACTAGTTTTAGTATGAAATTTGCCTGGCCACAAAATTTATTTTTATCCATGTTTTAACCAAATATTGTTTGTAATTATATCTCTATGTTTAATCATTCAATGTCATCATGACTGGGTTAAAGTGAAAGATGATGATGTCGGGTTTTATTATATGTATAACAAATTAGTGAAAAGCATACGTTTTGATCGATTTTTGATATAAAATTCAAAAAGCTTACTTGATTAAGATCAAAATATTTTTACTAATCTAAAATATTGAGAATACAGGGTGTGTCAAAAAAATGTTTCATGTGAAACATGATTATTTTGGCCATGAGGAAATATAAAACTTACTCACGAAATACTAGTAGTCATGGGCAGCAATCTTTAATGTACGAGTCTGTTCTATCCATTTTGGAGCTTTCGTTATCAAATGATGGCAACTACTCGAGCATGTTCAAATTCAGCTTTGGCCTCTTTTAATGTGAATAGTTATCAAGCATGTAATTGAACATAATCAATAAAATCAATAATAACCAACCTGTCAAATGTTGATAGTGAGTTGAATTTGAACACACAAAAACAAAAAAATTCAGACATGTAGCCCTGGTTAAAAAAAACCGTCACCATATAACATATTGACTGTATATGGTACCAAAATCTCTATTAACTTAAACATATTATCATGATATCAATAACTTAATTTCCATGTGTCCCTCATTTAGCCTCATATTTTTGGTCACATTTATTTTTGCTTAAAATCCATTTCCAATTAAGATTATTTGTCAGTACCAGTTGCCTATAAGTCATGTGCTTGAGATGAAACTACAAAGCTTTAAGATTAAGTCAAATACACCCTATTCAATTGGTTGAAGTCCAGACATTAATAACCATTACATTGTCATTTTCTTCATTGACAACTGCCACAGTAACACCTGAAGTAGCAGCGGTACCTGTTGACGGAGCATCAGTTAGTCAATTCCATGCATCAACCTCAAATGTGAAGGCCCAAGCATCCTCTTCTAACGTGCAGCACTCAGGACCACATCAAGAATGTTGGTCTAAGGGTAGGTTTGTATGTAATGTTTTTAAAATGAAGTCATCTAAAGATATAGTAAAAAGGTCTATGAATCAAGTGCATGGAGCACAGCACTGTTAAGAACACATTTGAAGAACATGTTGAAGAAAAAATAATACATTTGAAAGCTATAAACAAGTTGAAGGAGGATTTGCAAATAATTGCGATGACTTTCCAAGTATTGCTTCACCTTTCATCATTAGATTGAGAACTTGATATGACAAACTTGAATGATCTACCAGAAATGTGATATTAGAATCGGGTGGTATATGCTAGATCATTTTTATGGGTCTCCGTCTTTGTTGAATGATGGCTGCTTGGATCTGATGTAAATTACCTTGTTAACTCCTCTTTCAGTTAAGATGCTTTACCATGCGAGGTCTTGTGACCCAATGGATAAGGCACTTGCCAAGTAAGAAAGAGGTCCTGGGTTCGATTCCCGGGCGAGATCGTTTTCCCGTAATTGCCTCTTTTCTATCCTCGACGGCGAACCTGTTTAAAAATATTTATAATTTGTTTAATACCCGTCGTATATGCCTATTTTTTCTATTCATACAGAAGTTTCATTGGAGGATGTTTTAGACATCGTAGAGATTTTCAAACTTGATAATTTGAGTGCAGTGTATGTTAGATTGGGTCTAACAGACAAAGACCTAGCAGATGCCAAACTAAGGGATATCCACAGTCCTCAGACACAGTCACAGAATATTCTTAATCTCTGGCGTAATAGAAATGGAGAGGACGCTACAAGGACTGTAATCATAGAGGCTTTGGAGAAGTGTCCAGATTGTACCGCATTGAATACACTGAAAAGGAAATGGATCGGGAGAGAGTAAGTACCTTTAAAGTTGTTAGCATTTTTGATATTTTCATTAAAAGTAAAATGTTTATCAAAGGTCAAAGGTCACATAGCAAGGTCAGATGTCATCTGAGGTCAAGTTGTAAAATAAGCTGAAAACATCAAAAATGTAATTTCTTTTTCATACAAAGTCGGATTGCAACCAACCTTGATTATCAACAAAATAATACCTCAAATTGTTTGTTAGATCACAAGGATTCCGGAAATGGTCATTTCTAATTTCTAATGTATATTTCGTCTTTTTTATGGGGTCAAAAGGTCAAATATCAATAGGCCTATATAGGGAGTAATACAAAATAGGACCTAACAAAAATATGTAAGGGTTTGAACTGCTAAAATAACATTTCTATAATCCTGATTCCCTGTACATATCAACCAAAACCCTGACTCCAGAGGACAAAATAGCATGGTGGTATTTACACTTTAGACCCGGCTAGTTATCACAGATTGTCAATTGAGTATGCATTTATTACTTATTACTGCTTTCATAGACTTTAATGGACCCTGGAAGGATAACAGCTTGTCCATCACTTTTGGTAATACAGAAAGTGGTGATAAATCATTTATAGATTGTTCACATACCACAATTAGAAATTGTAGGCTCTAGTACTTTATTGTTTCGTCATCAAAATCAGTAACACTGTTGGAACTCTTTGAGGACTTCGTTCACATCAAGCTATACAATTTCATTGCAAAACCAGCGCTTGGATATAGACCATTAGTGTTGGGTATTAGCGGAGAAATTTACTCTGGTGGTGGTGTTCCAACAGTACCACATCTGAGCTGCCTGGATGAAGCAAACAAACATTCCCCCGATTTTACATACTTTATTTGCTCCCTATTCAAGGAAGCCCTACTTTTATTAAAAGACGACAAACAAATATCCCGATATAAACATGATAACGTTATAAACAACATCATTTATTTTCTTATTTTTAGCATGATAAATCCATTTTGATCAATTTGAGGCAATAGTACATGTTCTGAACATGGTTTATATCATCTTTTTGCCTCTGGACTGTTGTAATACATAACACATGCATTACAATGTTCCCTTTATAGTATGGACGGTCACAAGATCGCCCTTAACCATCTTTGCCGTCTATGTGGTACAATCAACACAGCCAAGAAACAGCGAAATGGAGAAAGTTCACAGAAATTGCCCGAAGTGTCCATGTACAGGCAGTTAATAGAAAATGTCGACGGTGTTTACACACAACAGGATAAAGATGAAATTCATCCCAAGTATTTTTGTCATGAGTGTCAGAGAAGATTGCAGAAAGGAGAGAAGGCAAGCCCATTAAGCTACATGCCCCATACGTTGAGTGGCTGTAGAGTTTGTGAACTTTATCAGAGCACTTCAAGACGACCAGGTCTGGTGAAAAAGAAAGCAAATGGTAAATGAAATTTAATTTTAGAGTATTCCAAACTCAATAATGAATTACATACTATACAAGCCGTTCAATTTTGGTGAATGAAAAAACACACCTGAATTTAGATACTAATCTGCAAACAACACAATCCCTAGAACATTGAAATGGAATCGTAGTGTGTTCCAAGTGGGAATGGTTAATACATGCCCTGATATTGATTCATTGATTGTGATTTCAAATAGCTGTTATTGTAAAGTTGGTACCAAAATAATTCTACAAGTCTTTTCTATCCAAATGTTTTAGTTTTATACTGCGAATAAGAATGTCCATCATTCTTGCTGATACATTTTGTAGGGGGGTCTTTGAGACACCTCGCACAATTACCTGTCGAACACCGGGAGGCCTAACACTATCATACGAAAGTGATATCAATATCAAACCAACCCTTGGCAGCATAACAGACATTAGGATGAGTTGGATTTTCAAATAAACAACATTTCTCTGTATTTAACTTCTTTGTATTTGATTTTGTTATAGATATGGAAACGTTATGGGACTCAATGCCCGACAATGACTTAATTCAGGCACTTGAATTTGAAGGTGAGGTAGTAATTCAGATGTTTCTTTTTGGCCATGTTTTTTGAACTCGCCACCCTTCCCGTTGCATGTCCAGATTTTTACATTTTACACCATCTGAGATTCGAATTAGCATATCTCAATAACTACTTGTTCTACCCTATAAAAAGTCAATATTTTCTGAACGGTAATCTCACAGGGAATCCAAATATGCTATTGGAATTTGCATAGGAATTTAACCATCAGAACATATAGGAATTTACCCATCAGAACATATTGGTCAGTTCAAAACACATGGCCTTTTCCAAAATCCTTGAAAAATCGCATAAGGGCAATTCCTTGGCGACATTCCATACATTACGTTTAAGAGTGCCATTCTTTATTTTCCATTCTCTAGCGGCAAGAGCAATTTGGCCAAGTTTTCATATTTGTATAGTAATACCAAATGCTGAAGGCTATTTCAATTTGACTCTTTTGTTATCTCGTGGGCCTTACAACCCAAAAGGTTCATGTGTGTTTACAGCTCCACAATTTCCGTCATTAACATGGCAAAGAAAGGACAATTAAACTGTAATGTGCATCCTGTAATTATGAAAATTCTCTTAACAACCCTTACCAAAAAACCTAGCATGCTTTTAGCAGCTTAAATTTTTCAGTTCTGCCGATAGTACAGGATATTGATAATCCGGATTTCAATACTAAGACTCAAAGAAAATATAAAATCAAGATTTGGATCTTAGGTACAGGGAAACACAATGCTTTTGATCAACACGCACACATCAATTGTAACTCTGGTCTTTCATGACCAGCGCAGGAGACATGGAAAAATTTGGATGTACAAATGAGACGATGATCATGAATATGATGACTGATTCTTATGTTTCTGGGTCATTTTGTTAAAATACAAGGGCGTAAAGTTACCCCTGTGTGACTTTTGACCCCAACTTTGAAGACCCTAAATGAAGATCAGATAGGGGTCCTGCTGACAAAGTTTGTTAATTGTAGCATAAAAACTGTAGGAGAAGCAAGCGTTTAATAGATGTGTTTGCAAAAAAGATGATGAAGAAAGAAAGAAAGAGCAGAGATACAATTTTGCAATCAATGTTAGTGAATACATTGATTGTAATGCAATCAATGTTAGTGAGATTGAAATGTTGGTTGCAATCCTTCTAAACAATACACAAGTATCAATTGCAATCCTGGGCTCATGACCAGCAGAGGGGCTTGGGCAAATTATGAAAATGTGACGTCCCTCGGTCTTGGCCCAAAACACAGTCAGGACATAGCATAATTTTTACCCTCAAGGAATATTCTTGCAAGGTTAGGCTTTAGTGAAAGTGTCCTCATATACTGTCAAGAGGAATTGCATGGAGACGGTTTTATAGCTTACCTCCACTGTCAAGAGGAATTGGAGACGGTTTCATAGCTTACCTCCAAATTGTAATCATAATTTCCCATGTTTTATCTGAAGGACTGGACAATCTGCAAAGGGCTATCAAGGAATCACTACACTCTTATAACAGGGAAAGCCCTTCGAGAGAAAAATTGATCAAGAATTGCGAATCGTTGGGTTTGACATTTCATGGCATAACACCGTCTGATGGAAATTGCATGTTTCATGCAGTTCATGATCAACTGTCCCTGTTAGGGGATCAGGAACAAGAAATGAATGAGGCAGAACTAAGGAAGGAAGTGGTCCAATTTATGCGTTGCAATAAACAATTGCAGGTAAAATAGCCAATAAAACAATAGTTCCAATATAATGGTCTTATCTTGATCTGTATTAGGTCCTGTAATTAATACTCATGTACCTTAACCCTAACCTACCAACACACGACAAACCCCTACAGTGCTACAATCGTGTACACACGCTCGCCCGGTTTCTCTCGGACCACGCTCCGACGGCCCATCAAAAGGCGAGAAAAAATTAAGTTTTTCAAAGCTCACCAGCCGTTGAGTGTCAGACTTGCATTCACGCGGCCCGGGTTAGCTTTCCGGAACATGCAGAGAATGACTTTGCCCCCTGACCTGTTTTTCTCCCCTGATAGTTTAAGTGACAAAAAAACGCCCGGGGAGTTAGGGTTAATGGAGGCAGCCTTGACATATGGAAGATGGTCGCCACCTGTTTGTTTATCTTTAGTAAAATTTACCAATTTATTAGATAATTTTCTATTTACGCCTTGACAATTATCAGCCATAACACGGTCGAAGGTCAATACAGACTAACGCACAAACATTGACACCCCTAGTCAGGCACCGTGGCTTGTTAAATCCGTTCTCTAAGTAATTTGAGAGCTAAAAGCCTGAGCAACCGACCCAACTTGAGGTCCATTTGCCTATAAAACAGGGCATTGATTGTTGTCCCCTAATGCATATCATTTTGCTTTCTATCAGGGACCTGATGGGATGATAGACCTAGCAGCGTCCGTATCAAATTGGGAGCAATACCTAGACGACTTAGAGAAACCAGGAGTTTGGGGTGATCATGTAGTGTTGGTAGCCCTGGCAAATATGCTGAAAAAAGAAATAGTTGTTGTAACCAGTGCACCCTCAGGAGACAACATATGGCATATAATAAATGAGTTACCCCAATACTCAGGATCCAGTAGTAATAGCCCTATCATGCTGGGCCATATATGGGAGAATCATTATCAGAGTCTTGTAAATGGTGAGCAATTGTTAACTTTTCATTCTTCAGAATTACACCATACACAAGGGTCGCATAAAAGATATGTATGTAAAGCATTTATCAAAAACGTTTATGTTATATAAAGAAACAACACAGGTATGAGACAACAAACGAAAGTGTGACAAATGTAAATATTGAAATCGGCTTTGAATATAGGCATTAAGAGATTGGGGAATAACTGAAAATTAACAAATAAAATAAATTGACTGAAAAAAAGCGAATGGGAATGGCTATTTCAATTTATATGGGATTGTCTTGCTGTCCACTTGGATTATCTAGAGAAGGATTTTCAACGGTGCCATTAGCTCCAACTGATCAAAATACAAGGGAAGCTAGTAGTAGTAATGTAATTAACAGACATATAGCTTAAAATTACATTTCTGTACATTTCTGAAATTCCCCTAATTCTCTCCACACAAAACAATTTCGACCTGATATCGACTGTGAATTTAAAAAATAAAAGTATCAAATTAATGTACCTCTTTTTTCCAGCAATACCTGGGACTGTAGAGCTGTTACCAAGTCCGGCACATCATCCTGCTCTGTCTACTGACGGAATGTCTGCTGATCAAGTAACAAGAGAGGCTGGTAAGTAACAATGATACAGATATCCGTGAAGAGTTTATCTTAATGGTTAGTATTTATCAAAAGGTTTCATTTTATATAAAAGACAATACATATATGAGACACATGAGAGTCTAAAAAGGTTAAACATTAAAGGGGCTTTGAAGGGGCATAATAATAAAGAGATTGGCGAGAAAACGAAAAATGTACGTAGGAACACTGAACCATTATTTATGGAAAAAGGGTTGAAGAGATGGCGCTACATAGAGGTTATGGTAAAGCCATGTGTGCCGAATTCTGCTTGTAATTTCTATGTGATATACATGGAAATTATAACATTTTAAATATACTGAGAATTAAGGTAAAGGGATTCAGATGGTAGTTAGTATGCCAAAGTATAACATTAGTGCAAAAAACTCAATATCCAGAAGAAACTGAGGACACACCGCCATAGGTATATCTTAATGACCCTTTAAAACAGCGTGAATGGGCAAAGCCAACCACCAAGAGACCACCAAAATTAGCACCGGGCAACCAACATTTACTTTTGCAATTGCCCGGTGGGAAACCAAAAATCTTACTAGAAGTTAACACATGAATTTAAATATTTTACAGAACTCCCGTTAAACGTTCTGCTCCAAGATGTTGTTGATGGTAGTCGTAGCATAGATACTACTCCCAATGTTGAGACAAACGACGCAGAGGATGATGTCACACTTGTAGATCATACTGATCCCATCACTCCACATACTAACACCGACGATGATGATGATATTGATGAAGATGACGAGTTCATGATGATGTGGAGTGAGAGTGATCAATCAGCTTCAGAGGTGGAAGATTGAAGGCAACAACAACAGCACAGCAACAACAACTAACCCTACTTACGTGTACCTTAACAATTCCAATATATAACCCAACTTGAATTGTCAACTCAACATTTACACTTATAGCATGTGATACAAATATCTTTATTAAGTACATGTACATTCAAGTTCAAGTTTTTTGTGGCCGAGATACAAATTGTCTGCAATCTTGGAGTTAACAGATGCAAGCGAATTAAATGGTATCATGAAAATGTGGATCTACAATCATGTGATCCTCCCCAAATGGTATGGGAATTTACCATCTAAAACTTCCCAATCACCTATATCATCAAGGAAATGGAGGCAACCTGCACAAAGCATCTGAAGAAATGGGCAGGAGTAAACAGAAGCACTAGTGCAATAGTGCTTTATACAGGTCCAGAAAACGCTACGGCCTGCAACTAAAGCGACTCACCACCTCATTGAAATGTATGCAGCTAACTAAATACCATCTCAACAAGCACTCCAGAGATGGAAAAAAAACTCAAACACTATACCGAGAGTGCTTAGAGACGAAAAAGAAGAGGTTCAGATGGAATGGAGTGAAGAAGCTGGCAAAAGAACGGCATCTCATCCTTAATGAAATCGGCAGAGGTCAGACTGACAAAGCAGGCTTGGGGTTCAAGAAGAATCAGAAGCTAATTAAAGACATGACCCAGACAGAACACAGGCAGTGCCTGACCAGTCTAGTTAAAGAAGTAGACGAGGATGAGATGTTGATCTACCTTTATGGATGCGCGATGAGACTCTGCCATGCAAGTGGACACATCATGGAAGAAACTCCTATGTATGTTTGGACACCTGAACTCCTCCCGTTCCAGATAAATGCCATCCATGACCAACTCCCGACACCAACTAACCTGAGATTCTGGGGCAAGACAAATATTCGATTGTGCCAGTTATGTCACCACAATTGGCGCCATGACCAAACATTGAGAGCAATTGTATCAGGACTGATACCATATGTCGATGAAGCAAACAACAACAGACCATCTACATGCCAGTGACTGGAAACTCCTGGTGGATGAAGAGCACTCGCAAATAGTCTTTCCTCCAGAAATTGTTGAGACGACCAAACGACCTGACATTACTATTTTCTCAACTCAGACTAAAAATGTCATCATCATTGAATTGACAGTCCCAGCAGAGGAAAACCTTGCAAATGCTTTCGCCAGGAAGAAATGTAAATGCCAAGACCTTGTATCAGAATGTGAAAATAACGGATGGTCTGTGAACTACTTTCCCTTAGAAGTCGGAAGCAGGGGGATTTATAATACCACGATCAGCAAATGTCTGGCTTCGCTAGGAATCCCCAGCGGGAAAAGAAAACCAATCTTAGACACAACAGCCAAAACAGCCTTGCAAGCAAGCTACTTTATCTGGCTTTGCAGAAGCACCAAGGCGTTCAGACAAGCGGAGTTGATTTCACCTCCAACAATATGCCATGAGGGAAATGGGGCGGTTGAGCGCTCACAAAACCGGTTTGACCCGCCAAAGTCTGGTCCGCAGCCCAGAGACCTCAGAGCATAATTGTGTACACAGATGAAGATGATGAAGAAAAGCTATATTATGCAACACGGTGATTTTTCCTAATAGTCATTTTCAACGAGAACTAGGAGTGCTCATCTTAATAAGGGTGAAATTACGGCTCCGGAAATGACTACACTGGTAATAATTCTTTCTCTTCTCCATCTCAATATGTTTATATAGTAAAAGCTCCAACAACAGAAACTTCTGAAACTAAAAGAATAAAAGTTTAAAAATAACAAGATGATGATAGTGTGAGTGACTGTGATGTGATTACTAGTTATTAGCAATATATTCATGTTTTAAATTACTGTCACTATTGTGTTCAGTATCACAACTGTGCCGTCTAGCGCGGCGCATAATCTAAATTTAAAACTCCTTGGTGTCCATATACAGGCAAATTAAAAATGGGACAAGCAGGTGACTGAAATGATCAGCAGAGCATCAAGAAGGTTATTTTTGTTGTATGCCCTTAGAGGATTTGGTGCTCCAGTTGAGGACATCCTGGCCGTGTATCAAACCTATATTAGAGCGCTCCTCGAGTATGCCTTCCCGGTGTGGCATCCATCCATCACCCGTGAGCAAAGTAAGCATATTGAGATGATGCAAAAAAGATCTTGTAGACTCATGCTTGGCAGTAGGTACGAACACTATGACACTGCCCTCCTCGAGTTAGGTATTGATAAACTCAGCGACCGCCGGGAACAACTGGTTTTGAAATTCGGCCAGAAGCTCCTCAATTCGGAGCGCTGTTTTGCTGGCATTTGTATACCATGAATAAAAAAAAATAATAATAATAATAATCGCATTGGGTGTAGATTACTAAGTTAAACAAAATAAACACATAAAATACGGGCAACTGCCGGGCAACCATAATTTCCTGCTAGGTTGCCCGGCGGGCAACCAGATTTTTGTCCTTAATTCGGATACTGCCTGTAATTATGGAACAACAAGGACAATTTTTAAAATTAACAGACCTGGATCCGAGAGTGTTTTCAGCTCTGCATCAACTACCTACTAACTATAATTATTTAACTTTGAGAATTTTATAAATAAAGTATCAAATTACTTTTTTTCAGCTATACCTTGGTCTGTAGAGACGCAGCCAAGATTGGCACTTAACCATGCTCTTTCTATTGATGGAATGTCTGCTGATCAAGAAACAACTGGTATATAAGTAATTGAATATACACCCATGAGTGGCTTTTATCCGTTATGAATTATGAACTGGGCCTGTGCATGTCCCATGTAGAGATGTTACCAAGACCAGCACATCACCCTGAAAATGAAACAGTGGTTAATGGTTAGTATTTATCAATAAGGTTTCATTTTATATAAAAAGACATATATTGCCTAGGCATGTAGAGACGTTATCAAGACCTGCACATCACCCTGTTATGTCTACTGATGGAATGTCTACTGATATATAACCTTCGAGCTCCCCCCCCCCCCCCCCCCCCCCCCTTCGCGCTGGCAGCTAGTCTGTCGCCTGCCACGCGGGCTGCCCGGGTTCAATCCCCGACGCGTGCAAACAGTGATCTTTCCTCCCAAGTTTGACTTGGTTTTTCTCCCCTGATAGTTTAATTGTCAACAATACGACTATCGACTACGGAGTAAGGTTAACCCTACCTTTCCAGAGGCCACAAAGCCACAGCAAATAACCTCTGTGCCGCGTGCTTCACGCTTCTATCTCGTCATGCTCGTGGCATGATCCGGCGAGCTGTCAAATGGTCTCGAAAATAGCTTTTTCGAGCTCCCCCGTTAGCGCAGTCAGTTATTCGGTTCGCCGGATTTGATCCCCAGCGCATGCGAACAGTGATCTTTCCCCATTTTTCTCCCCTAAAGTGTATTGTTAAAAACACGACAGGGAGTTAGGTTTAAACATGTTTAACTTTTATTTGTGTTCTGTTAACCCTTACCTCTCTAGAGGCCACAAAAACCCACGACAGCGGTGTGCTTCACGATCCGGCGAGCTGTCAATAAACATTTTACGAGCTCCCCTGTTATCGCAGGTGTGAAATAAATCAGATAAATGGTGTAGGAGGGGATGATTTATTACCCTGTATAAAGCATCAAAGCCGTGGTCAAGAAAGTTGGAAAACATACAGGGTATTTACACTAGACGTGGCTAGTTATCACAAGGTTTCAATTGCTCAATGAATTTATTACTGCTTATAGTACTTGGTAAGCTCTTCTAGGGTGTTTTTTGTTTTGTTTTGTTTTGTTTTTTTGTTGTTGTTGGGTGTTTTTAAATTGTTTTTTTGGAAGCGGGGTAACCATTCATTATTGATGTTTCTGAATATCAGAAATATTTGTTTGCCATAAGAGACCTATACTTCCTGGATTATACACCTATCAGTTGTAAGACGCACTATACGACCCCCAGGAGAGGTGCGTCGTGGGTGCGTCGTTTACCAATAATTCTTGACGGAGGGTACGTCAGTGGCAGCCTTTGGTCCGTCAAAAAAATGACGGAGGGTGCGTAAAGGTCCGTCACTTTACATGGGTGCGTCACAGTGTATCTGTTTACGAACAACAAAATACGACCTTTAAATATACGCTATATGCCTACTATACCACATAACTCCTTGATACCGCCAACCAGGCTCCACTTTTAATACCGCAAACATCACTCCGATATTTTATACGCATGTTCTAAAATGCCTGAAATCACTCGATCATCGCCAATTACTCCGCGCAGTCGCTTGCTATTGTCCTACCAGCCGATGGATGGAGTATACAGCAGTCTTGGCCCGAGACTATACTACCGGGGGAAACATTCGTAATCACCCGTGATGTCCATGCAAATTTAATCAAATTTAGGGTATCGCATGTGGGGGTCATCGGGTGGGACTTATCACAATAGCGGTATACCTAATTTTCTATTTACCTCCCGTTTAATGTAAATAGGCGCAAGCCTACATGTATAACAAGGGATGAAGGATGTCCCTCCCCCACCCACCCCACCCCATCTCCTGGTTACGCCACTGAATGACTGGTCGAAGCAGAATGGAAAATGTTCTCGAAATTGTTTCATCCTCATCCTGATGTTTATGACAATCATTTAAATATTTTATGAATTTTAGACCAGTCAGACATTATTTGTGCATATAAAAGTTCTCCTCTTGGTTCCGTCCATCCCGTTCCCGGCCTGGGGTCTATATAATTATTCGAGGGCCAGGGTTGACAACATCGAATAAGGACAGATCCCCGGTGAATCAAAGGTAGTTTCATTTTCAGTAGTCATCGTGTTTTATCCAGTTTAGTCAACGATGTTTGACGACGGGGTGCGTCGTCATGGTTCGTCAGAATCCACCAATGGTGCGTCCAAAAATTGACTGAGGGTGCGTATTTGGATGGCAATGGTCCGTCGTTTTTTTGACACAGGGTGCGTCATGGTACATGAGAAGTTGACGCACCTCGGTAAAGTGACGCACCACTCCCGGGGGTCGTATAGTGCGTCTTACAACTGATAGGTGTATTAAGCCGTTTCAAAAGGCTCACAATTGAAGGATTACAATAGGAGTATCAATGGCTTCGAATTTGACAAGGTGTATTGTGCTGGGAACACTAGAATATTTGCTGACATAACGACCTCCCCCTTGATGTGACACAGAATATCAATCCTTTTGGGAATTATGTTTATTAGCATTGAACTTGCTCACCACAACAGGGTTGTTTTTTGCATTGTATCACATTTGAACACAGACGAATAAGTGCTATAAAAAGAAAGTTATCAATTATTGTTGATATTCTGTTCCAAACTTAAAAATTGCAGTGGTTACTGCACTACAATGGAGACCAACCTGAAGAATCTGACATGCCATAAGATAGACCCAGGCTTTAAGGTAAGTAAGTGTGTTATACACACAAAACTAGAAGATTTCTGGTGCAGTCCATAGCACGGCACTACATGACAAGTGCCAATAAGGTTCCCCCAAAACAAACAGTGCAAGACATGTGTTTATAATTCACAGCTGCAGGTCGGCTCACGTCCACCCTATACTACATGGCACAGATAGGCATAACTTAAAACAATAAGTTCAATCCCAACTAAAATGTGCACATTATTCAAAAAATAAAAGGAACAAGAGAAGACTGAATTGAAGTCACATCAATTGTACTACTTACAACAAGATTTCGTTATACCCCTTCGTTTAACAAAATTCAATGTAATATCAATGGAACCAGTAGACACTGGTGGCAGAAACTAGTGGCCATCTAATGACAGTGAAGCAAGCTGGACTGCACAAGAAATCTTCTTTGTTATACCACATAAGCTTATGTGTGGTGCATTGCATCACAATATAGACTAGTCTAAGCTACTTGTTAAAAATACATACAAACCTTGACCTCACACAATAATAGATCTCACACAATAATCGTTCTCCTATGTCACCTGGAAGTTGAATATGTTGTATAATAAATTTGAGACCCAAATGAAAATATCATTTCAAATATTTATTATTGTGTTGGGTGTTTTATTCTCCTAAAGAAAATAAGCTTGGATTATAAACATTAAACGATATACAAATAATGACATTGTATAGCTTCAATGTGGACGAATTCCGATATAAATCCTCATTTTAATAGTTTTATTTCTCTTTACATATGTTTCAAAGGAAAGTATTTCTGGTATAGAAAATGTGCAGTCTACCATTGTTGATACTTAACAATACTAAAATCCAAAAATTCCTCACAACAGACCTAAACTTTTATTAAAGTTAGAATGTGTCGTTTTGCTTGCCTGCAGGTGTACCCATTCTTTCACAAGATGTCAACCGTCTTTGATGCGTATTTCCAATGCTCTCCTGTCAGTGCACTTATTCGTTCATAAGAAGCCAGCCGTCTTGGATGGGTATCTCCAATCCTCCCCTGCCGGTGTACCCATTTTGTATAAGATGTCAGCCGTCTTTGATGGGTATCACCAATCCTCCCATGCCGATGTACCCATTCTTTCACAAGATGTCAGCCGTCTTTGCTGGGTTTCTACAATCCTCCTTTGCCGGTGTACGTACCCATTCTTTCACAAGATGTCAGCCGTCTTTGCTGGGTATCTACAATCTTCCCTTGCCGGTGTACGTACCCATTCTTTCACAAGATGTCAGCCGCCTTTGACGAGGGTGTCATTTTTTGGCTTTTGGTTTACTCATGAATCATCACCATGGTGAAATTGGAATCCGGTGTTATGATTGTTCCGAGCTCATGCTTGATTCCAATTTCACCATGCCGAAAATGCCTGGATGACAAAGAGCAGACGACACATACCAATCTTGATATCACAGATATTAGGGTAGGTGTTTTTTAGCATAATCAAAGAATAAAATCGTTACCAATCTTTACACTGGGTGTGATTTTGAGGGTATCTTGGTATTTTGGAATGAACATGCAAACACATGCATCTTTGCACATTCATTCTAATATACCAAGATACCATAAAAAATACAACCTATGAACATTTATAAAGTCTTAGACCAGTGGTTTAAAAAGTCATAGTAGTTGTAGAAAAAGCTATGTTTGTATTTTATATTTCGTTTTCATTCCCCTTTCTTTTTCGAGTCACATAGTATTTTACAGTTTGTTTGTTTCCTTGAAACACATATTTTTATTTAGCGTAGCACGACCCCTTTGTGTATGATGTTGCTTCATTTGGTTCTATAACCACTTCACAAATTCATACTGATGGATAGTTAGTCTGTGAACAGATACCATATCCTTTAAATAGGTATTTGGGTGGATTCAGGATTTGGTGTAGAACGTTTGTAAACTCTAAAAAGAGTATACTTTAGTATAGATAGGATTATTAATCTAACTCATTGTCTATAATTCCTTGAATGATTTAGAATTGATCACCATTGTTATGATTTCCCTCCCTTATACAGAGGTGTTTGCATCGAGTAGCAGTAGATATGAGTCATTCGGTAATTATCTGTCTACAGTTTGCAGACTTGAATTCATTAAATGGAACAAAGATGAAAATGTAAGTGTAAATGGTGGGTCAGGGTCAGTCAGTAAGTTATGAAAGTGATCATGGTATGGGATGCATGAGCGATTCTATTGAGGGATAGTGTGATCAATACAAAAGTATGATAAGAAGACAATAACTTTAATACCTGTGTAATTTGATATAAACTGCGCCAATAAAGTATCTAAACACTTACAAATGTATCGGAACCTGAAATAGTATGCAAAAGAATAATAAATTAATTCAATTCACAGTTATCTTTTGCGCATTTTTACACCTCTTTTGTTGCGCTACGATGTTGTTTGGCGGATTTATGGGCACTTGAGTGGCGATGCGATGAACATCAGCATTAATTGTCAATAACAAAACAAAAGGGTCAGAGATGGGAGGCATAAATCAATAATTAATTAATCATTAATTGTCATTGTTAAGTAAACAGAACAAATTGGTGTCTTTTGTCTTGATTTTGTCTGTGTGTGATGCTTGTGTGAGTTCCCTTCTGGGATTGGGGTGAATAGGAGCTTTTGCAACTTTTGAATTCGACCTTAGGCCACCAAGTACCCATAAATCCGCCAAACAACATCGTAGCGCAACAAAAGAGGTGTCAAAATGTGCAGAAGATAACTGTAAATCGAATTAATTAATTATTTGTTTGCATACTAGTTTAGGTTCCAATAAATCTGACCGTTTGTAAGTGTTTAGATACTTTATTGGCGCAGTTTATGTAGTATAAAAGGAAAAAGTAAGGAGAGACAATCGAAAAGTATACAAATATACAAATATCAGTATTTCAAATAGCCAATTTTCATTGACAACTGCCCAGTCAATGAATCACTAATATTGGGGAAAATTCCAAGCAATTAACCAGTTTGGAAGATTCCATAAGATAGTTAACTAATTATCTGATGTTTTACGCATGACACCTGCAGAAAATATGCACATGCGCAGACGGCAGATCATTTTAAACTGGGCCAAACAGTGCTAAAATCATGGAATTTACCAGATAAAAGCTTACTGTGCCTTCAAATTCTAATCAGAAATAATGCAAAAATGCTTAAAACAATGTGTTAAAATATTGTGATAGTCAAAATGAAGATATACATGAATGTATCAATCAAAGATGGCTGCTATAACCTCTCTTATAACTGTTTTCTTTAGAGCTACTAGATATGTACTCGTATTGTTAAAGTAATCGTCACATAATTTTAATTGATATTTTATGAACAGCTCCTTTTGAAATCCCCACTATCATCATCATTATTGCTTTATATCCCACAACAATTTACTAAATTATAATCCCTCCATTGTTCTTTATCCTTTGCTGTTTTCTAAGGTATATTATTGCGGATTTTGCTAAATAAAAGGGTATTTGAGATGGTCCCGTCTTGTTTGTATTAAGGAATTCAGATCTGTTTTTATTCTTGCATTGCCGAGATATGCGCAAATGTATTAATCAACCCATATTTTAACATATTACATATCCAGCCAAATAATTGACAGATAGTCAGTGTCTGAAACCTACTGTATTGTGTTTATGTTAATGACGTTACATAACCAAAGGTATCTAACAACCCAAAAAGGGAATTGTTTGAAAGACAAAGGTTCATATGTGTATTGATCACATCATCCCTCAATAGAATCACCATGCAACCCATACCAGGATCACTTTCATTATTTATTGAACGACCCTCGTAACTTTACATATATGAATTGACCAATGTGCGTTGAACTTTTTATTTGACTTGTCATAGGCTCTTCGTTATTTGTGACTCGGTCATGTTCGCTCTTACTTGAACAAAGGTGACTAGTTACAACACCACAAAGGAGAGAATAACGACAAATCTTATTATTACGGTGACAATCTTGGGGTAAATATTTCTTTTTCGAGCAACAGAAACAGTAAAGAGCGGCAGACAGTTAGAAATGCCACACGGGGTGGAAATCTTACACTGGATAAACACCCGGAATCTTGCCATGTGGTTAAATTTGTGTGTAAATCGTCTATATTCAGGCACTTCAGAATCATGGTCACGGTCTTTCTAAACCCGGGGGGTTCTCACATTGATACGGTATACGTATATGTGCTTGCCTTTGGGGTGCTTTTTCGCAAAACTTGGTATAGCGATGGGGTGTTTTCATCACAGACCAAAGCGCCCAATTGACATTAATTGGGTGTATTTTGAGGATTTATTTGTAAAAAGCACCCAATTTGTGCAAAATTGGGTGCTTTTCTATAACAAAATTGGTATATTGATGGGTGAGAAATTGGTCCGAAAATAGGTATAGAGAAAGTCAAATTTTCGAAGTCCGGCAGGCACATCCGCGTACGATTTTGGCGATAGTACCCCCACCCCCGGGTTCTAAACGCTATGTGTCATGCATCAGTAGGGCATAGGTTTACGAAAGAAGATCTCCAAACAAAAGTATTACGATTTCCTCTTCTTATCCCTATAATCAAGATGCTATCTGCGACTCTCGATTGACGATCATGTTATTCTTAACAATGTGCCAATTTTCTGCAGCAGGTTAAAAGTCATAAGTAGCAAAATAGAAGTAATAAAAGGAAGTATCTTATGTTTTTTGATTTAATAGAGATAAAACCCTGCATTCCGGTCGGCCCGTGGGAAAAGTCATATATTTTCTCTCTTTGGGTAGTATTTATTCTGTACCGTCGCTTTTATTAGGGAGCGACACAACAACCACTACCAGAGAATAGAATTTTGTATGTGGGCGATTCCATGTAAATACGACATGAACCCACAAATTTAAATTGCTCCCTGACTTGTAACATTGCCCTCATATTATGACGCCTGTTTTTACAGGCGCATAATTTGAAAACGGATTAACCAATCTTAATTATCATTTCACTACATTAATGAGGAAAAGAAATAGATTTCAATAATGTATAAGCCTAAACATTATACCAAAATGTGAGTTTTGTCAAAATACGTTTTCTGTGACACCACCTCCTTAACAACAGTATCAAAATAATTGTGGAATGGTTAGTTCTGAGGTAACGACAAAATGTGAACATTTTTCGTTGGTGTCGCGTAGCGTAGCGCGGGTAACCGAAATTTCATAATACTCTCCACAATCTTGCGTTTGCCAACACTGCGCGTTTCCCGCCGGCGTAATATTTGCTGCGGAAAACTGGCGTAATATCTTGTGTGCACTTATTGCATGCTCATGCATGAACACGTTGGCGCATTAAAGGTATATCTTTTAAAAGGAGTATAAGGAGTATGGTCTGCTCTTTAGACGCGAATTTGTCTATTCACATAAATTCGTAATTCGCACAAACAACTATGAGTGGACTACGTTTATGGTAGGTTTATTTAAATCTGAACATGAGAAGCTTTTCAGAGAGTATGATTGTCATATCTACATGCCCTTGGCGGGTAATTTACTATAACCTAATAGTAAATTCCTTTAAGTTAGTCAACTTTCCAAAGGTAAAGCTTACGTCGGTTAATTGAGAGATATTTACATACATTATTTAATCTATTTCTGGTGACTAACGATCTTTAGCATACTCGTGACATACAGTGGTCAAGTTCAATCATCACCATCACGCTATTGTGTCCCGAATTCTCGTTTTTGCTTAATTAACGTCTCATCAAAATACTGTATAAATAATATTAAAATTCAACATTGAGAGATTTCATAAACGTTTGTTTTCCGCTTCTTTGTGTGTTTGTTATCGGTCATTTAACAAAACAAAGCTTCACTGGCAATCACCAATCACTTAATTTGCTTAGAACTGTAGAACAATTCACATTGCACCGTGTTACAGTGAACCGGGAACTTACGTTTAATTAAAACAACAATATGTGATCACATACGATTTAATATATTATAAGCATATGGGAAAGTGTTGTGTTTGTATAAATACCGATACCAATATCTAAAGGGTCACATGAACAGTCACCATCACCTCCTTACACGGTATAGTAGAATTGCAGTAAATGGTTGATGTTTGTGTTGGTTGACGATTATATTATATACCACAAAGGTTAAAATGTGGATTGTGGTTTAAGATTTTGATTTGATGGAGCACTGTTGTTATCATCTCTTGGTGTTTTGGTGAATGTGAATATTAATGCAGAAAAAAAACCACTTTAACATTTTAGTTTGAGAACAATTATGAAATTACAGCTTTCATTAATTTTGAGGAGACATCATTGTTAATGGAAACCTTTACTGGTACAGTGTGTAGATGTGTCTGCAAAGGCTGCCTACGTCACTTTTATTCATAGGCGTAAATCCCGGGGAGGTGGGGGGATATACCCCCACAAACCTTTGACATTGGTGGATGCTTACTTGCTTACTTGCTTAACTATGTAATCACCCCCACCCCATGTTATGCATGATAAAATGCTCACCGCTATAGAACAATTTAAAATTGAAATACAATTTTAGCGTGCTTTGCGTATTTCACCTTCAATTTTGTTCGCGCGACTTGCGTATATTTTTCCACGCAAATCGTTATACTGGCCCACAGTTTCACACCCTAAAATGTTGATGCTGGTGCCGCCACTGGTTAATCACCCCCCCCCCCCCCCCCCCCCCCCCCCGCATGCCAACAACAAATTTACGCCACTGCTCTAGTTATTCTAACCGAAATAATCTACATTCACCGTCAAGCTATCTTTGACTCTAGCATAATGATGGGACTAAACTATGGTTGGTGATTTGCTGGAGATTTCAGTCAGTTGTAAGTTATGTCCTGATAATTTAGAATGGAGTTCACTGATACCGTAAAACTTGCACGGTCGTCACGCCACCACGAGGAACTGTATATAAATTTAAGAGTGATTTAAAAACAAGGAGGTAATCGAACAAGTTGGTTTGTTCAATATAAAACTATTTTGTGGTAGGCCTAATTCCAATTATTAATGATTGGTTTTGAATCAAAAAGAAATGCAAACAAGATCAAAAACGGACAATCGCATATATTGGTTTTCACCTTTTCTTTAAAGAAATAAGACTCATGTCAATCATTCTATTATGTGTAAATTCTTATCATTATTATAAATTGTTATTTCATTCAAATGTTCGCTTTACGACACCTATTAATTAAATAAATTGACTTCGCGTTGTCCACTTATTTTCATCTTTAGGGTTCATACGACTAATTTAGATTGCCAACATCTCTTTCATTTTACCATCGATTTAAGTGAAACAAAGTTTTTATATTATCAAAAGAAATTGGTGGTTGTTTTATTCTATGAATTGTTTTGTTACAGTATTTTGTAAAAACATCATCACTAGTTTCGAAATATTATGTTTACGTGGGGAATTTTGAAGAAGGGAATCCCCAGCAGAACCCTTATGGCCCTTTTGACTCATAGGTTGCTTCAATGTAATCCCAGCATGCAGTTGAAACGCACTGTGCAATTGGATAATGGGGCTAATTTAATGCATGCTGGGATTACATTGAAGAAACCTCTGCTTTTGACAATGAATGTAAACAACATCCTCGCCACAGTCAGACACAAGCAGGCTCACTCCGATCAGCTCTCTGCGCATGCTTGAAAACTCACACAATTCCGGTAGCCAATCAGAGAAGCAGGTACAGCTTACATGTTGCGCACTGATTAACTCATTGCCACACAATTAACATGTTTAAGGGCTATTTTTATCTTCTATATTACCGTACATGCAAATTAGGGGAGTGTTCCCTGCCCGATTGCTATCGTCTTTGCCCGCGTCTTTGACTCTAGAATCATATAAATAGGGTAATCATTGGAAGCATGGTTAATTTCAAGTGGATGCGGTGAAGAACCACGTTATCAACTAATTGAAAACTGAAAGCGATTGAATTACCCACCAAAGACGTTTCCAGTAAGCTTCCCACTTGGCTAACAATGGGAAAGCGGACATATCTAGTAGCTCTACTTGTGGCGCTGGCAATTGCCAGAACTTACGCACGTAAGTTTTATGTGTCATGTTTATATCAAGGCCTAGTTATGGGTTTTTTAAGATGGGCGAGATTTGTTCAGGTTCTTTAATAGTTTTTCTGTTGTTAAATTTCCCATTAAAACAAGGAAAAAAACATTTGTACAAAAGGTTTTAAACATAAATACCCGTATGACAGTGTGTTTTTTCGTGTCCTAAGGGCCCATTGGCAGAACGCGCGTTGTTGCTGGACTTAAATTTGAATTAGGATTATTAGCATAACAGAGGAGCAGATTACGTTTAGATTATAACTGGGGGAAACATTTATAACTTTCTATAAACCGAGGGCTCGGAACCAAAAGGACTCATCTCCATTTTTTCAAAAATTAGATTATGGTATCAAAATGTTCAGAAAGAAATTCTCTTTCGAGTAGCACAGCCTTATCTCCATAACACAACCCCTTTTAACGTTATAGCCAGTATCACAGGCCTCATTTTCATCTCCATCTCCAAATGTGTTTAAAAATCTTCAAAAGGCTTGTTCTCAAAATGGTCAAAATGGAGATAAGGCCTTTTTGTTTCTGAGCCCTCGAAATGTCAAAACAAAAATGGTATTTGCCTCACTTCATCAAACACGTATTTACCTAAATTGTTATAAACGTCCATAAGGCCCTGTCACACCATAGCGTATGGCCTGAACGTGGCCTGAACGTATGCCGACGTATTCAAAAAATAGCTCGAAAATTATCAGAGTCCGAGAACGTCCAAGAACTTCCCAACGAATTGCGTCAACATCGGTGATGGAATGGACGTATCCATAGCGTATTAAACGCATACATAGCGTATGACTAACGTATTGATAGCGTATCATTAACTTATAACAAACTTATGACAGCGTATCACAGCGTATGCGATCGGCGAGCGTATGACCAACGTATTCGTAGCGTATGTCTGCCGTGCTCGACGTATCCTCAGCGTATCCTCGGCGTACAACGAACACGTGACTTATGCCGTTGCAGAAATTGAGTTTCGTACACGGCGGGACAAGTGTTGCCAGTTCAAGTAAAACGCAGCTTAGATGATAACTATTAAAATATCTAGAAGGGTAAATCTATATGTCCAACCTACAACTTAAGACGATTAACGTACCTCTAACGTATGTCAGCGTATGTTTAACGTATGTCAACGTTTGTAAACGTACGTCTAACGTACCACGAACCTATTGGGAACTTATGCAGAACGTAAGTTAAGCACACGTTGAGTACGTCGAGAAATTTTGAACATGCTCAATAATTTTTCGCGGGCTCGACGTGTTCCAAATTTTCACAACGTATCACGGCGTGCTCTTAACGTGTACGACGTATCCCAAACTTACCCCTAACTTGTATGAGCGTACACTAACGTACGCCAACGTATTTTTCGATATTTCGCATACGTTGTTATACGTTCAGGCGATACGCCATGGTGTGACAGGGCTACCGTACAGCTAGCGCGCATTCGGCGTTTTGGGAACTTATGGAGGGTTTGAGTATATAAATGGGTCCCTTGAGTATCTCATCCTCACTTCTTCATGGTCTGTCTTGGCCTTCTTGTTTTTTCCTCCTCCTCGGCCTCGGCCCCTGGTTGCTTGCTTCTTCTTGGGAGGCATGTTAACTGCTTGATGACATCGGCGGGAATGATGTAATGTAAAATCTATATGTCCAACCTACAACTTAAGACGATTAACGTACCTCTAACGTATGTCAGCGTATGTTTAACGTATGTCAACGTTTGTAAACGTATGTCTAACGTACCACGAACCTATCGGGAACTTATGCAGAACTTAAGTTAAGCACACGTTGAGTACGTCGAGAAATTTTGAACATGCTCAATAATTTTTCGCGGGCTCGACGTGTTCCAAATTTTCACAACGTATCACAGCGTGCTCTTAACGTATACGACGTATCCCAAACTTACCCCTAACTTGTATCAGCGTACACCAACGTACGCCAACGTACGCCAACGTATTTTTTGATATTTCGCATACGTTGTTATACGTTCAGGCAATACGCCATGGTGTGACAGGGCTACCGTACAGCTAGCGCGCATTCGGCGTTTTGGGAACTTATGGAGGGTTTGAATATATAAATGGGTCCCTTGAGTATCTCATCCTCACTTCTTCATGGTCTGTCTTGGCCTTCTTGCTTTTTCCTCCTCCTCGGCCTCGGTCCCTGGTTGCTTGCTTCTTCTTTGGAGGCATGATGACATCGGCGGGAATGATGTAATGTGAGATCGGCGCGGTATTTATACGTGCTACAGCGGCATAATAAGCCACGTGTTCGTTGTACGTCGAGGATACGCTGACGATACGTCGAACACTGCAGACATACGCTACGAATACGTTTAAGTATACGTTAGTCATACGCTCGCATACGCTCGCATACGCTGTGATACGCTGTCATAAGTATGTTATAAGTTAGTGATACGCTATCAATACGTTAGTAATACGCTATGTATACGTTCAATACGCTATGGATACGCTATGGATACGTGACAGGGCCTTACACGATCGCCCGGCATGAGGTGAATACGTGAGAATACGTCGAAACTCGTTGAAAATACGTCAGGCATACGTTAGACGTAACGGCACATATACGTTATCAACTCGTTATCACTACGTTGGCTGTACGTTTCCCCCAGCCTACTTTCATCAACGTATACCAACTTACGAGTAACGTACCAGTAACGTACCACTAACGTATGTCAGCGTACATGTATGTCAACGTATATTTAACGTACCACAAACTTACCGGGAACGTATGCAGAACGTATTTTAAAAGCACACGTTGAGTACGTCGAGAAATTTTGAGCATGCTCAATATTTTTTCGTGGTCTAAATTGTCACAGCGTATCACAGCGTGCTCTTAACGTAAACGACGTATCCCCAACGTACCCCTAACTTATATCAGCGTACGCCAACGTACACCAACGTATTTTTCGATATTTCGCATACGTTGGCATACGTTGAGGCGATACGTTATGGTGTGACAGGGCCTTTAGCTTCAAACGGACACTTTTAAAGGGAATTGGGTTAGCATGATATATTTAATCAATAAATGTGGAAGCACAACAAACGTGTTCAAAATCATACATCTATTGCAGTAATAATGCGTAAGAGCCTTTCGTGTTGGCCCTGTCACCAAGTCCACTATGGAGGCACAAGTCCTTGTACAAGTGTCTATAGTCTGTTACAAGAAAGAGTTATTTAAAGGTGTATGTTCCTATCACGTTTTTAGTATTATTTTGGTATCAGAAGAGTCCCCATATTTGTCTTATTGTGTCTGTAAAATCTTAGGAGCCAGAAATGTTCCATTTACTAATTATATAGGCTAAAATGTTTTGAATTACTGCCAAAGGTGGTTAACCACCACCAGCAGCCAGTTTGCGTACTACTTAATGAGCAAATCTCCTGTAACCTTGTGCTTCTAAAATATTAACCATTGGAGTTATGCAACACAAACTTTGGATGACCTTTCAATCATGTAAAATAGAAAACATCAAGTTCAAAATCAGGCCAGCAATCAGAACATCTACCTTTAATGTCTTTTCTAAAAATGCTAACTGCCCTTTAAATTACATTATGTATCTATATAAGAAAACCTTTAACGAGCCGGACACATCATTTTTTGTTTGATTATAGGAACAATACCAGCTCCAGTAGAGCAAACTCTCCGTTTGGTCGTAAGCGAAAACGGTACTGTGTTTAAGGCCAATGGGATAATTGAGGAGGCCGGTCGTCTGGAGATTTATTATGCTGGAAAATGGGGTACCATTTGTGATGATTACTTCGGTGTAGTTGAGGCTAGAGTTGCATGTTTACAACTAGGGTATGCGGGAACTAATGGCATAGTGAGCATAGAAGAAACACTGGAATTAGATATACCAGGTCAGAAGTAGTCATATTAGTTGGTTCATCATGATTTTTCAGTAGTAATTGCAGAAATTGATAAATCCAAGTTGATTGATTTATACTTAATAAAGTAAATTATATATCAATATAACACGCCAGTGATGAGAGCTGACGTTAAATAGTCTGATGAAGTGCTCAATTAAGCATGAAACTGTCACAAGTGAGTATAATAATTCTACTTATTATTATACATCAATCAACTTGGATTTGCAAAAGATGAAGAACCAAAAAAAACCTACAAGATTTCATATAATTATGTTTCATGGCCTAAACACTTTTATTTCGGCGATTTAGTTAGGGAGCACATCAAAACTCGACCGCGCGGCAACCGCCGGTTCCGCCCGGTTGGACCGCATATCATTGTTTAGAACAATAGAAACCGGCTGCAACCGCACGGAACCCCACGGAACCGGCGGTTGCCGGGCGGTCGAGTTTTGATGTGCTCCCTTATTGGCTGGTCTTACATTCTCCAATTACCAGATTAAGCAGGCCAGTGGCCGTGTCCAAAAAACACTGTTTTGATGTCAATCCAACACGTAGATTTACTTTAGTCCTCGAAGACAGCGTACCTCAAAACGTTGGTCTGTAATACAAACGTGTTTACCTTGTTTACGGCAATGAAACCTTAATGTTATAGTATTGCAATTATGCACAAATATCATGCAGAATAATGACGACTCGAAGGGATACAAAGTGGTGTTGAAGAATTGATTTGTTTATAAAATTTACTTCAGAATTCATGATGAACATTTATAATGGTCATTTTTGCTGTTACCACACGAAAACACGAAATCAACTAAAGCCAGTGACAGTTAAGAATGCTTAAGCCCAGCATGTTCATAGTGTGACTGTTTATAGCTGGGGAACATACATGGCCTGAAACACATTGAAACACGTGTGACCTTCTACCCAAAATCAAGGTCAACTGTCAATTAACCACCCACGTTGGCAAGGATTTCCACTTAGGTTGTAATTCTACTGACTTCAAAGAACATTTTGGTACATAACTTCCTGTGTCACTTATAGACTGGGACGGGGAAACCCGTATGATCCTAAACTAATAGTGTAACATTTTTGTCAAGCCGTAAACAAGAATATTTGAATCGACGTTTTGTTGTACAAAGAAGGACGATTATTCTGAATCCTTACAAGTGTGAGTTTATACACGTAATACAATTGTAAAAATGAACAAATCCAAGTTGTTATCAATATTTAGAGCGTAGCCTCCAACACATCACTGCGTGTCCCTTTTTAGACATATGAAACATGGGTCCATGTGTGCTTTATAGTCATTTTTGTCTACGTTCGTCGCAGGCCTCACATCTGTTCATGATGCCGAGAAAAATGAAATTAGGAAAAAACCCGAATTGTTTCAATTGATAAGACACGTAGGAACCCTGATGTGTAATGGTTTAGGGGAAACAGTTGAATAATGAACAGTTGAATAAATTTGGTTGAAGCAAGTTGTGTGCTGAGTAATACTAAAAATGTCGATGCGATCTACATCGAATTACCAAATCGTGAAATTTTACATGATCGACGGCGGATTTAAGCAAACAGTTTCAAATGGTAGTTAGTATATTATTATGCCTAAGTATTACGTAGGTGCAGAAGAAATGTTCCAGAAAAATTGAGGGCGCACTCCCATACGTATCTCCCAGTGGCCATTTAACCTTGTGCGATGGTAGCTAGCTGTAGCGTGTGATGAAACAGGAGAATCTAAATTGCACCTGAATTTCAAGAATTCTTTTGCTTTGTACCTTTAGGAACGGGAAGGATCTGGTTGACAAATATCGGTTGCAGAGGCACAGAACATAGACTCACTAACTGTATGTACATAGGATGGGGTATGGAAAATGCTTGTACACACTGGGAAGACATTGGAATTATATGCTACAATAAGACTTCAGGTAAGGCTGATGTTAACAGTCAGTGCATGTAAGAGCGTAAGATGTGTTGATTCGTGGGTCCTCAGATCACTTTGTAGTGATACATTACCATACTAATACCATAGCCACATTTTAAAATTCCTAACACTTACGGTTCGGTCATAACAAATCCCCGAATTTTCAGGGATTTGATTATTACGTTCCCCATAATTATGAGTATGCGCGCGCGCGCCATGCACATCGCAACGTAAGGAAAACATACTTAGAAACCTTCAGTTGAGTACTTGATGTACCGGTTGCTAATTGTTATTTGCCATGTTAATACCCAGTTAATCATCTTAAATATTGCACTAGAGTAACCAATGGTCAATACATCTTTCTGAAAGATAAAAGCTCGAAAGAATACTCAGAATTTACTTTAGTAATATGTGAGTATTAAGCCAAATATATATTTTAGTGTGCTACTTACGGAAGTCTGATATGCAGAAATGGCTGAATAGAATAACATTTCCATTAAACGATATAAATCACGTTTCCAAAGGTATGGCGAAATGGCCAAAAAGTTTGGTCATGACATTTTGCGTCTGCCAGTGCCGCCCTATCATTGTGATTTTTAAACCCGGAAGAACTATGGGCTCAAATTAAACATCATATTGCAAAGCATAACCAAACTTTCAACATCAATGACATTCAACAAATATTCGATAAGGCATTGGAAAAAGTGTCCCCATCAGACCGGAAAAATGTGTGTTGTCATGTTCGGGAAATTGAAAATTCGCATGGGGAAAAAGATCACATCTGTATATAATGACATTCCCCAAATTAGCATCAAATTATCTGACGCAGATTCATCGAACTCACGTGATGTCGAAGACAACTAAGTATTTGGTATTAGTGAAAATTGATGATATAAAGCTAAAGCATATAGCAACATGTTTCTTTAATATTACGTCTATTAATTTTAAAGTGCACCAGTAACCGTGGCACGTCCACGGTGTAACATACAGTTGTCCTTTTTGGCCTATTTCAGGATCGAAGTTATATTGATTTATTCGGGAAACAGTTAACTAATTCTCCCAATGTAATGACAGGTCAAAAACTTTTAATGACGTGACACAGTTGCTGAAACTGATATAGTGCTATTTCAGATTTGGTAAAATCAAAATACGAAAAGAGAATCACAATATAGTGTTATCCCCGGATCAGATTTTAGTTTAAAACTAGCCCAAATGTGGCTTAAAGTCACCGTGTGCCAAGTTGTGCCAATTCATGTGGTGAGATTGTAGAGAGACTGCCTCAAGGTCTCCCAAGCATTCGGTCAATGGTGTTGGAATGAACAATTCTCGGGTGGAACTTGAAGCCCAACACGTGACTTTTCAAAGTTCTTGTGTTAAGAAATTCAATGTTTGAACTTCATTTTTTTTTAACTTGTGCGATTTCATATTTTGTCAAATATAAAGTTCAAATTTCAAAAGAAATTACGATATATAGCAGATTTTAGTTTAAAATGAAGCCCAGTGGGGCTAAAGATCGACACATTATGCAAATAAGGCACATCACAGGAGTGTTGCAGTAACTGCCTTTTAGGTCGTCTAGACATGTTGGTCCAGGGTGTTCACACCATTCACCACACCATGTTCACACGCAAATACTAGCATGATGGCTAGTTCAACCTGTCAGCCCCGTCTGACAATATCTCAAAATAATGCTCAAACTATGCAGGACTCTGGAATAAATGTTTGTTAGTCTAATTGAACTTTGTTTTGTTTCATATTGACGTTCCTTCCTCTTTATAAGACCTTGTTAATGATTTTCAAAATATGTTCAAATAATTGAACTTTGTTGGTGTATTTGAACTTTGTTTCGTTTCATATTGACGTTTTCATAGATGTCGACGAATGTGTAGCAGAAACCGACAATTGTCATGCCGACGCGACATGTACAAACACAGTAGGATCATTTACATGTGCTTGCAACGAGGGTTATAGTGGAGATGGAGTGACTTGTTCGGGTTAGTATCCAACACATACCTTGAAATTCCGTATGCAAATAATTCGTTATAATTTAAATCTCAGTTACTGTCTAGAATAACGTTGCTCTAAATGTCTTCGTAAGACCTTGTTAATGATTTTCAACTGATGTTCAATAATTGAAATTTGATTCGTTTTATATTGACATAGTGAACTTCAATTTGTTAGTGTAATTGAACTTTGTTTCGTTTCATATTGATGTGTATTAATTTTTTCCAAAGACCTTGTAAATGATTTTTAATATGTTCAAATAATTGAACTTTGTTTCGTTTCATACTGACGTATTCATATATAGATGTTGACGAATGTGAAGCAGAGACCGACAACTGTCAGGCCGACGCGACATGTGCAAACACAGTAGGATCATTTACATGTGCTTGCAACGAAGGTTATAGTGGAGATGGAGTGACTTGTTCGGGTTAGTATTCAACACATACCTTGAAATTGCGTATGCAAGGATTCGTTGTAATTTAGACCTCAGTTACTGTCTAGATAAGAATAACGGTGCTCTTGATATCTTTCGGAGACCTTATTAATGATTTTCAACTGATTTTCAATAATTGAACTTTGTTTCGTTTCATATTGACGTTTTAAATTGCATAGATGTTAACGAATGTGAAGCAGAGACCGACAACTGTCATGCCGACGCGACATGTACAAGCTCAGTAGGATCATTTGCATGTGCTTGCAACGAAGGTTATAGTGGAGATGGGGTGACTTGTTCGGGTTAGTATCCAACACATACCTTGAAATTACGTGTGCAAAGAATTCGTTGTAATTTAAATTTCGATTACTGTCTATAATAACGTTGCTCTTGATTTCTTATGAAGACCTTGTTAATGATTTTCAACTGATGTTCAATCATTTAATTTTGTTTCGTTTCATATTGACGTTTTCATAGATGTTGACGAATGTGAAGCAGAGACCGACAACTGTCAGGCCGACGCGACATGTACAAACACAGTAGGATCATTTACATGTGCTTGCAACGATGGTTATAATGGAGATGGGGTGACTTGTTCGGGTTAGTATCCAAGACATACCTTGAAATTGCGTGTGCAAAGGATTTTTTGTAATTTAAATTTCGGTTACTGTCTATAATAACGTTGCTCTTGATTTCTTCCGAAGACCTTGTTAATGATTTTCAACTGATGCTCAATAATTGAACTTTGTTTCGTTTCATACTGACGTTTTATAGATGTTGACGAATGTGTAGCAGAGACCGACAACTGTCATGGCGACGCGACATGTACAAACACAGTAGGATCATTGATATGTGCTTGCAACGAAGGTTATAGTGGAGATGGAGTGACCTGTTCGGGTTAGTATCCAAAACATACCTAATTGCGTGTGCAACGGATTCGTTGTATATGACTTAAACCTCAGTCACTGTCTAGATTAACGTTGCTCTTGATTTCTTTCGAAGACCTTTAATGATGTTCATCATGTAATGTCCCATAATTGAACTTCAATTTGTTAGTGTAAATGAACTTTGTTTTGTTTCATATTAACGTATCTTATATTCTTCCGAAGACCTTGTTAATGATTTTCAACAATATATTCAAATAATTGTACTTTGTTAGTGTAATTTAACTTTGATTCGTTTCATATTGACGTTTTCATAGATGTTGACGAATGTGTATCAGAGCCCGACAACTGTCATGCCGAAGCGACGTGTACAAACACTGTAGGGACATTTACATGTGCTTGCAACGAAGGTTATAGTGGAGATGGAGTGACTTGCTCGGGTTAGTATATCCAATAAATACCTTAAAATTGTTGTGTGCAAAGGATTCGTTGTAATTTAAACCTCAGCTACTGTCTAGATTAACTTCGCTCTTGATTTTATTTCGAATATCTTGTTAATGATTTTCAACTGATGTTTAATATTTGAACTTTCGTTTTATATTGATGTTTCCATAGATGTTGACGAATGTGAAGCAGAGACCAACAATTGTCATGCCGACGCGACATGTACAAACACAGTAGGATCATTTACATGTGCTTGCAACGAAGGTTATAGTGGAGATGGGGTGACTTGTTCGGGTTAGTATCCAACACATACCTTGAAATTGCGTGTGCAAAGGATTCGTTGTAATTTAAATTTCGGTTACTGTCTAGAATAACTTTGCTCTTGATTTTATTGCGAATATCTTGTTAATGATTTTCAACTGATGTTTAATAATTGAACTTTGTTTTCTTTCATATTGACGTTTTCATAGATGTTGACGAATGTGAAGCAGAGACCGACAACTGTCAGGCCGACGCGACATGTGCAAACACAGTAGGATCCTTTACATGTACTTGCAACGAAGGTTATAGTGGAGATGGAGTGACCTGTTTGGGTTAGTATCCAAGACATACCTTAAAATTGCGTGTGCAAAGGATTCGTTGTAATTTAAATTTCGGTTACTGTCTATAATAACGTTGCTCGTGATTTCTTTCGAGGACCTTGTTAATGATGTTCAACATATGTTCAATAATTGAACTTCAACTTGTTAGTGTAATTGAACTTTGTTTTGTTTCATATTGACGTATCTTAATTTCTTCCGAAGACCCTGTTAATGATTTTCAACACTATATTCAAATAATTGAACTTTGTTACTGTAATTGAAATTTGTTTCGTTTCATATTGACGTTTTCGTAGATGTTGACGAATGTGAAGCAGAGACCGGCAACTGTTCTGGCGACGCGACATGTACAAACACAGTAGGGTCATTTACATGTGCTTGCAACGAGGGTTATAGTGGAGATGGAATGACTTGCTCGGGTTAGTATCTAACAAATACCTTGAAATTGTGTGTGCAAAGGATTCGTGTTAATTTAAACCTCAGCTACTGTCTAGAATAACGATGCTCTTGATTTCTTTTGAAGACCCTATTAATGATTTTCCACTGATGTTCAATAATTGAACTTTGTTTCGTTTCATATACGTTTTCATAGATGTTGACGAATGTGAAGCAGAAACCGACAACTGTCATGCCGACGCGACATGTACAAACACACTAGGATCATTTACATGTGCTTGCAACGAAGGTTATAGTGGAGATGGAGTGACTTGTTCGGGTATGTATCCAACAAATACCTTGAAATTACGTGTGCATAGGATTCGCTGTAATTTAAACCTCAGTTACTGTCAAGATAACGTTGCTCTAATTTTTTCTGAAGATCTTGTTAATGATCTTCACCTGATGTTCAATAATTGAACTTTATTTCGTTTCATATTGACGTTTTCATAGATGTTGACGAATGTAAAGCAGAGACCGACAATTGTCATTACGCCGCGACATGTACAAACACAGTAGGATCATTTACATGTACTTGCAACGAAGGATATAGTGGAGATGGAAAGACTTGTTCGGGTATGTATCCAACACCTTCCTACCTTTAATTTACGTGTGCAAATGATTCGGGGTAATTTAAACCTCAGTTACTGTCTACAGTGACGTTGCTCTAAATTCATTCCGAAGACCTTGTTAATGATTTTCATTATGTGTTCAATAATTGAGCTTTGTTGCGTTTCATATTGACGTTTTCATAGATGTTGACGAATGTGTAGTGGAGACCGACAACTGTCATGCCGACGCGACATGTACAAACACAGTAGGATCATTTACATGTGCTTGCAACGAAGGTTATAGTGGAGATGGAGTGACTTGTTCGGGTATGTATCCAACACATACCTTGAAATTTCGGGTGCAAAGGATTCGTTGTAATTCAAACCTCAGTTACTGTCTAGAATAACGATGCTCTTGATTTCTTTCGAAAACCTTATTAATTATTTTCAACTGATGTTCAATAATTAAACTTTGTTTCGTTTCATTTTGACGTTTTCATAGATGTTGACGAATGTGAAACAGAGACCGACAACTGTCATCTCGAAGCGACATGTACAAACACAGTAGGATCCTTTACATGTACTTGCAACGAGGGTTATATTGGAGATGGGGTGACTTGTTCGGGTTAGTATCCAACACATACCTTGAAATGATGTGTGCAAAGGATTCGCTGTAATTTAAACCTCAGTTACTGTCTAGAATATTACGTTGCTCTAAATTTCGTCAGAAGACCTTATCAATGATCTTCACCTGATGTTCATTAATTGAGCTTTGTTTGTTTTCATATGGACGTGTTCATAGATGTTGACGAATGTGAAGCAGAGACCGACAACTGTCATGCCGACGCGACATGTACAAGCTCAGTGGGATCATTTTCATGTGCTTGCAACGAGGGTTATAGTGGAGATGGAGTGACTTGTTCGGGTATGTATCCAACAAATACTTTGAAATTGTGTGTGCTAAGGATTCGTTTTAATTTAAACCTCAGTTACTGTCTAGAATAACGATGCTCTTGATTTCTTTCGAAGTCCTTATTAATGATTTTCAACTGATGTTCAATAATTTAACTTTGTTTCGTTTCATATTGACGTTTTCATAGATGTTGACGAATGTGAAGCAGAGACCGACAACTGTCATGCCGAAGCGACATGTACAAACACAGTAGGATCATTTACATGTGCTTGCAACGAAGGTTATATTGGAGATGGAGTGACTTGTTCAGGTTAGTATCCAACACATACCTAGAAATTGCGTGTGTAAAGGAAATTACAACGAATGTGGTATTTTAAATATCGGTCATTGTCTAGAATAACGTTGCTCTTGTTTACTTCTGAAGACCTTGTTAATGATTTTCATTATGTGTTCAATAATTGAGCTTTGTTTCGTTTCATATTGACGTGTTCATAGATGTTGACGAATGTGTAGCAGAGACCGACAATTGTCACGCCGACGCGACATGTGCAAACACAGTAGGATCATTTATATGTACTTGCAACGAAGGTTATAGTGGCGATGGGGTAACTTGTTCGGGTTAGTATCCAACATACCTTGAAATTGCGTGTGTAAAGGAAATTACAACGAATTTTGTAATTTAAATCTCGGTCATTGTCTAGAATAACGTCGCTATTGATTTCTACCGAAGACCTTGTTAATGATTTATTGGAGATGGAGTGACTTGTTCGGGTTAGTATCCAACACATACCTTTAAATAATAATCAATGAAGTGCAACATCCTCATTTTAAAAAAACCTTACTTTTGTCCCAATTCACTTATAGTGAGTTAGCTTCTTTTGGAAACAAACTCTTCATATGTTCATTGATTGAACTTCAATAACACATTTTCATATGTTTTTCAGCGTGTTTACATTCATCATTAAAATTTATATAATTGATTACGCATTTCATATAGTTTCATCATGTCTACATTGTACAAGTGCACAATATTAATTACACAAGTGCACAATATTAATTACACATTTTCAGTGTATATTATATAATTGTAACACTATTTGATTATTATTAATTACACATAATGTTTTCGTTGTATACCATTTACAATCATCGCTTACATTTTTCACAAATATATATATGTCAACTATATTTATTTAATTCAGATCTTAACTTCGTCCACTTTCTCGCGTTCAACAATTTTTGGAATAGGAATATCAAATTTGGATGTTTCCCGTATTTGAATTTTCCTATACATAGCTTATTATTAGCCTAATCATGAACTGGTTCTCTTTTTCGTTGCATTTATACTAGAATAACGTTGCTCTTCCGAAGACCTTGATAGTGATTTTCATTATGTGTTCTATAATTAAGCTTTGTTTCGTTTCATATTGACGTTTTCATAGATGTTGACGAATTTGAAGCAGAGACCGACAACTGTAATGCCGACGCGACATGTACAAACACAGTAGGATTATTTATATGTACATGTACTTGCAACGAAGGTTATAGTGGAGATGGGGTGACGTTGTGTTAGTATCCAACACATACCTTGAAATTACGTGTGCAAAGGATTCGTTGTAATTTAAACCTCAGTTACTGTCTAGAATAACGTTACTCTAAATTTCGTCAGAAGACCTTGTCAATGATCTTCACCTGATGTTCAATAGTTGAGCTTTGTTTGTTTTCATATGGACGTTTTCATAGATGTTTACGAATGTGCTACATACATTCATAGATGTTTACGAATGTGTAGCAGAGACCGACAACTGTCATGCCGACGCGACATATACAAGCTCAGTACGATCCTTTACGTGTGCTTGCAACGAAGGTTGTAGTTGTAATTTAAACCTCAGTTACTGTCTACAATAACGTTGCTCTAAATTTCTTCCGAAGACCTTGTTAATGATTTTCAACTGATGTTCAATAATTGAGCTTTGTTTCGTTTCTTATTGACGTTTTCATAGATGTTGACGAATGTGTAGCAGAGACCGACAACTGTCATGCCGACGCAACATGTACAAGCTCAGTAGGATCATTTACATGTGCTTGCAACGAAGGTTATAGTGGAGATGGGGTGACTTGTTCGGGTTAGTATCCAACATATACCTTGAAATTGCGTGTGTAAAGGAAATTACAACGAATGTTGTAATTTAAATCTCGATCATTGTCTAGAATAACGTCGCTCTTGATTTCTACCGAAGACCTTGTTAATGATTTTCATTATGTGTTCAATAATTGAACTTTCTTTGTTTTGTTTCATATTGACGTTTTCATAGATGTTGACGAATGTGAAGCAGGGACCGACAACTGTTCTGCATACGCAACATGTACAAACACAGTAGGGTCCTTTACATGTACTTGCAACGAGGGTTATAGTGGAGATGGGGTGACTTGTTCGGGTTAGTATCCAACACATACCTTAAAATTTCGTGTGTAAAGGATTCGTTGTAAATTAAATCTCAGTTTACTGTCTAGAATAACGATGCTCTTGATTTCTTTCGATGACCTTATTAATGATTTTCAACTGATGTTCAATAATTGAACTTTGTTTCGTTTCATATTGACGTTTTCATAGATGTTGACGAATGTGAAGCAGAGACCGGCAACTGTTCTGGCGACGCGACATGTACAAATACAGTAGGATCATTTATATGTGCTTGCAACGAGGGTTATTATAGTGGAGATGGGGTGACTTGTTCGGGTTAGTATCCAACACATACCTTGAAATTGCGTGTGCAAAGGATTCGTTGTAATTTAAACCTCAGTTGCTGTCTAGAATAACGTTGCTCTAAATGTCTTTCGAAGACCTTGTTAGGGGCGATATCCAAACTCTACAGTGATTTTAAAGCATTTTTCTAGCGATTTTACAACGATATTCCAACGGTATTTCGTTCTATTGTTAAAAGCATCGGAAAAAGATCGGTGATTAACTAGAAACCTCTCTACTTATCTGGCGTTAACAATAGAACTATTGTAGTACTCTCGATGGCTGAATTAGTGAAGCAGACAGATCAAAGCGCAAGGAAGGTTGTGTTATATTCTTTAAGAAATACTATATTATAGTATTTGGAGATGGGGTGACTTAGTATCCAACATATACCTTGAAATTGCGTGTGTAAAGGAAATTACAACGAATGTTGTAATTTAAATCTCGATCATTGTCTAGAATAACGTCGCTCTTGATTTCTACCGAAGACCTTGTTAATGATTTTCATTATGTGTTCAATAATTGAACTTTCTTTGTTTCGTTTCTTATTGACGTTTTCATAGATGTTGACGAATGTGTAGCAGAGACCGACAATTGTCATGCCGACGCGACATGTACAAACACAGTAGGGTCATTTACATGTGCTTGCAACGAAGGTTATAGTGGAGATGGGGTGACTTGTTCGGGTAAGTATCCAACACATACCTTTAAATAATAATCAATTGCATTTGCAAGCTGAAACTTCAGGGAATATTTTGTATCGATCAGAATGGTATTATCTTGTTTGGTTATGCCCACATTTTAGATTCCTTATTCGCTTAATTTTCCAAAACTAGATCATTTGTCAAAAAAGTGCATTTTTAGTGTATATTTGTGTGCGGTAACATTGTTAGGTGAATTTACCGTCCTTTTCCCGACAATAGGGAGCTTTCGATATGGACGACGGACGCTTCTACGACAAGATGACACCTTGAGTCATGTGCGCATGCGTCGACTTAGCAATCCGTCGGTCGTTCAATTTCTGGGATTTGTGATCTTACGCTTTCGATTTACGCGACGGATGCTTGTACAACGGTAAAACACAAAACGTTACCGTCGTCCCCACGTCGGTTGTTAGTCCCTTTACGCGTTGTAGCATTTAGAGGACCAACGGATGACAAAATTGACGCATTCGCACATGACTCAAAGTGTCATTTCAACCGTCCTAGATTCATCCGTCGGGCACATCGAAAGCTCCCTAATAATCAGCCGAAGACAGGTTCTAAAAATTGGACAACCGACGGATTGCTAAATTGACGCATGCGCACATGACTCGAGGTGTCATCTTAAGCGTCTGTCGTCCAAAACGAAAGCTCCCTAATGTCGACCCAAGTATAGATAATGATAGCTGCTTCTTACTCTTGTCTATTTGTATTACAAGTATTAATTTTCATTGATTTTAGCTCCTGGGATATGCAGGGCCTGGGGAGATCCTCACTACATTACTTTTGATGGAAAGAAATATGACTACCAGGGAGACTGTGTTTACACTCTTGTCAAATATTGCATCAACTCAACCGACCTTCCATCTTTCCATTTGAGTGCAGAAAACATTAAATTAAGACCATCTGATAAGGTTGCTTATACTCAAGAGTTAAGACTTGAGTATGCTGGTGTGGAGTTCTCTTTATTACAAGGAAGTGAAGTACATATAGACGGTATTAAGGTGACAACACCTGTTTTCCATCCATCTGGAATTGCCATCAGAAATATTGGAAGTTTTGTGGTAAGCCGATTTTAATAAAAGTCGTAGCCAGATATGCACGACAATACATATTAACTTTAAAGGTAGATGACCCGATCACATTTTCGTAACACAGAATTATTTCAATCATACGGAGATTTTCATATCATATGAAAGCTCGTATTTTTCTCATCATCATACTGAAATTTGACGGCCTAAATCGGTATAATTACGGAGAAATCGATGAAATAACGTCGAATTACCGCGAATGGTGGTATACCACCGATATAGTTTGTGTACTACTCAATGGGTACAGTTCACAGCATCTTGTGCGTGTAAAATAAGAACCATTGGAGCTATGCAACTCAAACTTTGGAACACGACTTTTTTAAGGATGACCTTTCATGTAGAATAGAAAACTTCAAGTTGAAAATCGGAATGTGATCGGGTCATCTACCTTTAAATGCCGTGTAGCCAGAGCTCTAAATTTATGTTTTCAGAATCATGATTTTAGTAATTCTCATCCATATACACATTGTATGTGTAGAGGCTGCAGGATTATTTTGTACATCTGTATTTTCGTTACTGTAGATATTGACATCTGACTTTGGACTTGTAGTAAGATGGAATGGACAAAGAAATGCCCAAGTGGAAATACCTTACACCTACTGGAACAGAACATGCGGTCTGTGTGGTACATTTGACGGAGATTTTAGCAATGATTTCACAACACCAGATGGATCAATGGTAGGTTTAACCCTAACCTCCTAAGTCACATTTTGAAGATTCTTTTTTTCAACGACAAAAACGCGGACAAAAAGAGTGGCGCCGCCACACCACAACCTCTCGGTTGCAGCGAGACGAACGCTCTACCAGTGCGCCACGCGTCACGGGGGCCAACCATACTCGGGCCAGTGTATTGGCCCGACTATGTAGCCTGGGGCCATTATTTCATCGAAAAAGTGCCACGCCAGCTGGCACAGACAGACTTTACCGTGGACATTTGCGGCATTGAGGATGGTTAGGGTTAATAAAATCATACGTGGAAAATGTTGAAGAAAAAAAAAGGTGAAAAAAAAAATTCCGTTAACCCTAACCTCCTAAGTCACATTTTGAAGAATTTCTTTTTCAACGACAAAAACGCGGACAAAAAGAGTGGCGCCGCCACACCACAACCTCTCGGTTGCAGCGAGACGAACGCTCTACCAGTGCGCCACGCGTCACGGGGCCAACCATACTCGGGCCAGTGTATTGGCCCGACTATGTAGCCTGGGGCCATTATTTCATCGAAAACGTGCCACGCCAGCTGGCACAGACAGACTTTACCGTGGACATTTGCGGCATTGAGGATGGTTAGGGTTAAAATCAAAGATGTACAACGTATTGATGAAATGAGAATTGTTCTGATATAACGCTTGCATTTGACGCGTACACTATTGAAATGTTTAATGTTTTCCTACAGGTTGAACGACCAGAAGAATTTGGAGATAGTTGGATGTTAGAAGGAGGCAAATGTGATCCAGGGACAGTTCCTGATCCATGTGATCCTGAATCAGAAACATACAAACTTGCAGCAGATCTTTGTTATGGATTGATATCAAAGATGGAACCATTCACAGACTGTCATGACTTAGTGGATCCTACACCTTTCCATGAAGCCTGTATCTATGATCTATGTGCTACATTACCAGATGATGACTTGATTTGTGATAGCTTTGCTGAATATGCACAAACATGCAGACAGAATGGAGGAAGTCCTGATGACTGGCGAGAAGTCACTCCTCTATGTCGTAAGTATATTTCAAGAACATACATGTTCTATCAGCAAAATTGCATATGAATAAAGATAGTAAAGAATTTACTTATGGAGAACATTTTAACTGTTGGATTACTGTTACATTTTACTGTTGGATTGATATGTATTGCATTTCACCTTTATTTGAACAAAAGATTGAACTGGAACAAATTATGCTAATTGTGTACACAGTAAACAACCATCCCCACATGCCATAATATGTCAAAGTAATTATAGAATTTCAAACCTTGGCGAGAAAACACTAACATTATAACCATGTTAGCCTAGGTGTAATTGATTACTAAAATATTGTTTTTGCTTTGCAATTATACTAAAAGGTAAAGGTTTATAAGTTAAATTCATAATCAGTCGTAACAATTTCCATCACAAATTATTGCTCTTAATATTTGCGTTTGTTTAGCAATTTCCTGTCCCCCTGGCACCATCTATGACTCTTGCTCCCCACCGTGCCCTGAGACCTGTGGTGAATTGGATGGATATAACTGCACAATTGATGGATGTATTGAGAACTGCCGTTGTCCTGATGACCAAGTCCTGGATGGAGATCATTGTGTAGATCGGTTTGAGTGTGGATGTACTCTGGATAATGTGCTATACCTCTCTGTAAGTGAAATCTATTCGTACATATATGAAAACAGATTTAAAACACAATTGTACATGACATAAGTTGCCCGCTTAGGAGCGCTATTAATTTGGTCTGGTAAACCTATTGTTATCAATTACTACGAGAGGATGGCCTGGTTGTATATTTAAATTCGGGGCGTGTACGAGCGGTACTTCTTGCTAACTGCATGGGTGAGTTTCCATTATGTTGCAAATTACATCCTGGCTCATGCGTTTAAACTACTCAATGGGCGTTGCAATACAGCCGGTTGGTTGCACACGAGCATTATGCCATATAGCAACCAGCTTTGATTGAAGGTGAATATTTAAATTTGGTGCTGGTAAGCGGTCCTTGTAGCGTAATGAGATGCAGCTAATAATGAATAAACAGATAAATAAGGTGCCTTTAATGGATCTTTGTAATTTACGTCATTCATATACTGGCAGTAATGGATCGTGTGCATGGTAATTTATAGAGAAACCATTTAACGCTGAAGGAAGCTGGTTTGAGTTTTTATAGTGACAGTTGTTTGGATATGTCTGCGAGACTTAACTAATTTTCATATTTGTACTAACAGTCAGTGTAAACAACCAAATTGAACTCGTTTGGAGAGAAGAAAATTAAATTATTGTTTAATCTCTCTACCGTGTCTCCTGTTTCTTTATCGCGATAGGTTGGTGATGAATGGATCGATGAAGATTGTTCTACCAGATGCCATTGTAATGAAGGGATGTTAGAAAGTATGGAATATGGTTGTAGTGAATTCGCCAGATGTAAGGTAGAGGATGGTGTCAGAGATTGCTATTGTTATGATGGCTTTGAAGGTGACGGTCAATTATGTACCAGAGGTAAATTCAAGAATGTCATGATGTATGATACATGTATATGCAAATTCATGACATGATAAAATCAAGAAAAACAAGCTCCCATCACTGATACTTGTACTCGGACAGACACTTGTACTCGGACAGACACTTGATTCACTGAAGACACATATATACAATATACAGAGTTTAATGAAGAATGTACACACATTTAAACATACATATACATCGCCGACTATATACTTGGATAGCGCAGTTCACATTATGGATACAGTGACCTTGCTAGAAATTAAGTTGATCTCTGCAACGAGCGTTATGAACGTGTACCAGTACAGGATTTGAGAAGTAAAATCATACAGTCGCTACGTGCTGAAAAACACGAACAAATCAAGGAATAGCTAGAAAATACCAACTCCTTTATTACATCTTCCTAATACAATTATAGAGAAATTCTCTATCAACTGCTTTTCATGCTAACCTTGACGAAACGCCTAAGCCTACTTTATGTCCTTTGTAATCGTTGATTTTATTTTCCATTACAGATACAGATATGGATTCCATCGGTCCTGTTGGCCCCATCGGTCCCGTTGGGCCCACATGTAGAGATGGTGAAAGGTGCCCACCAGGAGAATCTGGACAACAAAGGCAATCTGCCTTTAGTGTTCAAAAATCAGGGAGCCAAGTAGCTGCAGCTGATAATGAGATCATAACATTCAATGCAGCCCGTGTCAACGTCGGCGATCATTTCAATCTGAATACCAATCGATTCGTCTGTCAGATACCGGGCGTCTATTTCTTCACGTACAGCGCATATGTTACGGAGTCTGGAGATAATAACCCTGATATTAAATTGATGAAAGATGGCACCAATGTGGCAACAGCTCGGTCTGAGCCCGCCAATACGCAAGTTAGCAGTTCAACTATGCTCACTTTAGAGGAAGGCAATCAGGTGTGGCTACAATTTGATGATGGAGGTATTTCCCCAGGATGTCAGTTCTCGGGATTTTTGCTCTATGAACTGATGTAAGATGTAGATGATATATCATCTGGCCCCTCCTCACTGTTAGCGGGACAGTTATCATGGTTATGATTGTTTAACACCTTATGGTTTCGGTTCGTTACCATTTTGACCAAACCAACAACCTTAAAATTGATCACAAGTTTCCACATCCATGTGAGGTGTTGCCAGTTACAATTTCTGGTCGAGTTGTATCTGCCTCGGATAACTCACCGCTAATAATTTGGTGGCATTTCCAAGGATAATGAAATTATATGGTACACAGATTACAATGGGCACTTCACAATCGTAATAAGAGATCTAATTAGCCGAGTAGCATTGACATTTAACTACCAAAGTCTTGACTGTTAAGAAAGTATCCACTTTTTCGAGGCGCCATATGTTGAATTCTTAGGGCCCTATAAAGACATTGAACAAGTGGAAAAGAACATGCATTTTCTCCTGCGCATTTTCTCCTGCGCATTTTGACACAATAGCACCAATATTGATAAAGCAGTGGCCATTTGAATTAAAACATCGTTGCACTTAGCCCTATACCCATGAAAAGAACGTAAAAAAGATAGTATTTTTTTCCAGTGGCGGCACCAACATTAACTTTTTTTATTGGGAAGGGGGTTCAAACGGGGGAAAGAACAAAATGCTGAGGGTCAAGGGAAAACAGTTTTTGAAAAACAGCGCGGAAAGCGCACAAATATGTGTAGGTTTTATTGGGGAAAATGACTGAAATTATATTAATTTGGTCTAAATTAGACATTTCATTAAAACCAATTGTACTTGTTTAAGTAATTTTGATATTAGATTTCAACATTTATGTTTGTAAGCCAACACCTGTCTCTCTCTCCATTTCCGGGCAATCTGCCTTCAAACTCCAATTCGACGAGCAACTTCAGTTCAGAAACTTCAGAAACTTTTCACTGAGAGAAAGAAGCGGTACATTTATTGTTTTGTTTACGCTCTTTTCACGGGTAGCAATTATGGAAACTGCATCATTTTTTTTTATTAAAATGATCTTAACCAATACCCATGAAAAGAGAGTTAACAAAACAGTAAATCTAAAGTGTACTACTTCTTTCTTTCCATGAAAAGTTTAACTGAAGTTGCTCATTGATTTGGAGTTACAAGGAAGGTTGCACCAAAATGATAACTCATTGGTTGCACGGAAATGGAGAGACAGCTGTGTTGGCTTACAAACATCATTGATGAGACGGGTCATTGTAAAGGATGGGTCTCACACCAGTAGATACAGTTGTTAGAAACAATTGATGATGTGAGATGTTCGGATTTTGATTGTATTTTCAAGGATAAAGAGAAAGAAGAGTTACACTTTCGATTTACTGTTTTGTTAACGCTCTTTTCATGGGTATAGGGTTAAGTACAACTATGGAAACTGCATCATTTGTTATTCAAATGGCCACTGCTTCATCAATATTGGTGCTATTGTGACAAATGAGGTGTCAAAATGCGCAGGAGGATATGCCTGTTCTTTCCCATTTGTTGAATGTATTTAGGGTCCAAACAATTAAACACAGGGCGCCTCGAACAAAGTGGATACTTTAATTGTGTGCAGTGTTTATGATAATTAATCGGTAAAATAGACCTACGCACGTTGAGGAACATTTGTGCCGATAAAAACTAAGCAGATAGCTCGTTTTTTGTAATTATGTAAAATAAATGATTTATTATCTTTTTTCTTGAGACATCATGTGGTCTACAAAAAAAACCTGGCGTGCCGCATGCGGCCCGTTTGCCGTAGGTCGTCTACTCATGGTTTAAATGATTTTCATCTGAAGCCGATGGCGAAATCTATATATTTTCTGGTTAAATCAGACAATCGGTAGTTGGTTAAATTTTTGGATTAAATTGAAATTTTCTGTTCAAATGTGCAACAATTGTATATTTTTCCAGATACTTTTATAAAGGTTTATGAATTATTTTGTATTTATTTTGTTAAATATCAATAGTAAAGAAATATAAGGTGACAAAAGAAACCTGTTTTACGGGCCCGGCCGGCCCATTTTCAACAACAAAAAGGGATCATTTTTAGATGTTTTGCACATTTCAATATTTTTTTTAACATTTCGAAAACTCACTTAAAGAAGAAGACAAAACCGCCTGATCGACCGACACATACCTGAAAGGTCCGTTTGCCTATAGATTTTTTTTTGTCGCCATGCATGTATAGAGTGACACATATTGTGTAAACATCACTACAGAGTCAAAAAACAACTATTTGAAATTTAAGACATGCTCAAATTTTAAATATGAAATGTTTCGTATGCCCATTTGTTAATGAAAAGCAACAAGTCTATCAAATTCTACAGTGATCGTTAAAGTAAAGTGCTCATACACTTTGTTTAGGTCTTTTAGAGTAACTTCCGATTCTTTTTTGACCAAGTAGACTAGATAGACATTTGGATGAATCTTTCCGGCACAATTTGATACCAAAGTTGCCACCTAACAACAAAGATAAACCATGATTAGCACCATTTAAAGAAAATTCGTCACTTTTCAAAAGTCACATTTTCATCGCACGCAAGCCGCGAGAAAATGCTGTGCGTGGCATTTGAATGATCGGGAATGAAAGGGATATTGATCAACACAGCAACTGCGTTTGGTTCGTGCCTGAGCGAGCGGGCTATTTGATTGTGAACTGGTAACATGTGGTTCTTTTTTCCCCGCGTAGTGTATTGGAAATGTGACTTTTGAAAAGTGACTAATTTTCTTTAAATGGTTATAATCATGGTTTATCTTTGTTGTTAGGTGGCAACTTTGATATCAAATTGAGCCGGAAAGATTCATCCAAATGTTTATCTAGTCTGTTTGGTCAACAATAATCGAAAGTTACTCTAAAGGACCTAAACAAAGTGTATGACTTTCTTTTGTCGAGTACTTTACGTTAACTCATGAAACTGCGCATACACTTAGCCATTAGCAGTTTGATGTAGTAGTCGTCGCAAGTATGCAAATCATCTTGAAATTCAATATCATGCTTTACCAACATATAACACACTCTGATAATGCTCAACAATGGAATAAATCAAATAATTCTCATTTGCGTGGATAGGACTTCTACATTAAACCTCTGCTCAATTATATATGAGGATCCTTCTTTTAGGTTGACAAGGAGTCCAGTCTGCGATCACCGAGCTCACGAACAGTTATCAATGTACTGTGTTTATACAGCCAAGACCATCTCTGTTTAGATATAGTTATTTATACACCTAATACTGGTAAACAAGCAATCTTCTTGCAGAGTCCTCAATGCGATGCAGAGCGAAATATAAGTTAAACCATTTGGAACGGTAGTTGCTACTCAGAGTTTCACGCTTGTGCGATCATCAGACAACCCTGTCTGATGAAACTCTGAGTAGCAACTACCGTTCCAAATGGTTTAACTTATATACATCTAATATGTTTAAATCCTGGAAGCTTTACCTACACGTATATATTTATATGCAGTAATGGAAATACCCACATGACTGTCAACCCGGGGTTAAAGATCATGTGTGTCGCAACTCTATTAATAATATTGTGTGTACTGATTATAATAGTATTATTGCTTTATTCCGTAATAATAAGAGGGATTCAAATCATGTATTGGCCAGTTCACCCCTCGCTAGTCTAGTGGTTGAGTTATGTTCCTTACAATCGATTCCAACTAGGACCACTTTTTCAACTGATTTATTTCCTTTTGTAAAAGATAGGCTTAGAAATATCTAAATCCACAAAGTGTGTAGTTCCACTACCTAGTCAACCCCGGGTGGAAATTCATGTGGGTATTTCCATCGCTGCATATTTATAACCAAAGATCATAGTAATACTAAAATGTGAATTGCTTTCAAACAAAACAATTCGTGATGGGAATGCAAGAACATTCGTAAGCGATATTTTCGGCAAAATTGAAATACCAATTTTATTTAAGCAAATCCACACATGTTTAAGCTATATATTTTACCAATATTAACACTGGCATTAGGCAATATGATTTTTTTTTTAAATAAACAATCAAGCTTGTTTATGTCAACACAATTGAAAAAAATATTGCATTTCCACGATGTTTTAGTTTTACCATTGAACAGATTTGTCAGAAACCTTACCCAACTTTCAAAGTCTATCTCCAGAATTACTGAATCAATACTAGACATGTTTGTACTTATTCCAATGTATTTTTCTCGCTGATTCCAAATATGGTGATGAAATTCATTATTTTTTAAACCTTTTTGTGAAATTTTGGAACTATCACCTGCCGTCTGTAAGATTTTGCATTTACCAAGTTTGGATCCGCCGCTGGAATATAAATGGAACATCTTAAAATGATACCAATAATACCAATCACACAACATGTCTATCGCAAACCACCAGTATGGAGAGAAAAACAGTAGAAGTTTTATCTGGCACATTTCCATATGACACTCAGATAATATTGTATACAGATGTGTTACAAGTTAATAATAGTAGCAATTAAAAGATTTAAGAGCATGAATAATGTTAATTGTCTCTAGTAGCCTATATTTGTCTGAAGCCATTACATCCCAACATTGTTTTGAGAAAACTTTTTGTTTGAGCCCCTTTAACAGGCAACGAAAAAACACCTGAGTCGGGGGTTGGAGGGGTAAAAAATGTCACGAACATGTTGGTGAATTTCAAAAAAAGGCAACCAAAATCGATGTAAAAATTGTCCACCTTTATACTAACAAAAATCACAATTTTCAGACAAAACAAAAAAAGGAAAATGAGATTTCGAAAAAGATGGCGTCGGTCGGGCCCGTAATACAGTGATTTTTTCGTTGGAATATTTTTATAAATTGAAACCTCTCACATTACTTACCACTTTTTCGAAAACATACTTTTTAAGTTTCTATGGTTATACAGGAAATTTAAAAGTACACAATTCAATTTTGGCCTATATTTCACGAGAGAGCAAATACGGCTGGATTTTGAGGTCGGCCATGTTTAGTGACGTCATGCGTGGGGACGTTTGTACTTGTTTTGGCAACATCGTATCTCATCGATCGAGGTATCAAAATACGCAGAATAAAATTATGCACTTGGTTATTAGCTTCGTTTAATCCATACCTTTCGGGCCGTTAATTATTGGAACATGTGTAAGGTGTTTCGATACTTTTTGTGAGCAGTTTACATTGGTATTGTGTACATTTTACCGCCAAATCAGCATTTTGAACAACAATTTTTTAAAGAAGTAAAACACATAGAGCAATTCGCATAATCAAAGATGGCCTTTTTGACAAGCCTGCACGAGCGACACGACGCGGAGAAATGTTAGTTAATTGTATTAAGTGTACACGTTTTAGATTCGTATTGCTCTCTATTCACGTCGTACACAAACTGGAGACAATGTTGTGACCTGCGGGTGACTAAATATGGATTACTCCGATAAGCTTACTGTATTGTAAGACGCAATAAGCTTACAGTTAAGCTTGTAATGTTCATCGTCAATTAATACTAAGATTTTTAACCTCACAGATCACAAAATCGCATCCATTTTCAGAATCGGCACACATTTACATAATAATTTAAATGTAAAACTTGTACACTTACTTGTAAAATGTTCAACAAAACAATCGTTGTTAACGACTGTCACTCAGTTCGGGGGAACTCGTAATCCGGGCTCGTAATTCTTAGACGTTTCGTATTTCACATACTCACAACACTGAACAACAACAACTGTTAAACAACCATCTTTAAACAACCCCTTGTTTAAGCAACCTCCTTTCATCATCATCATCCGTCGGCTGCAGAGCAGGCGACTACAAGATTTCTCCATGCACGACGATCAGTGGCAAGTGCGGCAATCTGTTTTTCTTGGATTGCACCTTCTTTGTCCCCGAGTAATTGTCTTACATATGTAAGGTATGAAGTGCGCGGTCGACCTGGTCTCCTTTTGCCATGCGTTGGTAGGTATAGAGCATATCTTTTAAACCTTTAAACAATCGATAATATTTGAAAAACCACAGTTTACAAGGGGTTGTTTAAAAGGTTGTTTACAATTTTAAACAATAACTGTTTTAAATTTAGAACATCCTAGGTTGTTTGATTTGTTGTTGTTCATGCATCCTGCTTAAACAGTAGTTGCTTAAAATATTTTTAACTGTGCATCAACGGATGTGATCATCTTTCTCTTTCTAATGATACCAAATAGCGATTACTTTGGCACATACATTGAGACCTTCGAAGCTTTGAAATAATACCATGTTGATGGTAATCGGAGGCTTTGAAATCACAAGATATGATTTGAAGACTTATATTTGTTTCTATATATAGGTTTTCCCAGTTAGTTTAACACTTTTTTCATTACATTTCATATCTCGTTAAGTTAGAATTCGTCCCCAAAATCTGACTTACGCATTTTGTTAGATAAATTTCGTCAATGAGCATTATATTTCAAAGTATGACCATTTCATTTAATTCATTGGTCATTTCTTTTCGTCAAGGAAGGATTGAATTCGTATCACCTGATGGGTAGCGGGTCTATGCACAAATATAATTCGTCTTTGTTCATTATCTTTAATACTTTTATCACATATATTCGTCAGGTGTTAGAAGAATAGGCCTACATATTATTGCAGGTTAGATTTGAACCACCGACATGTGTTCTTTTGCCTTGTTGATTCAAGAAAGTTGGTGATATAAATAATATGAAATAAAATACAAAAAGAACGAACAAGAAAGAAAGAAAGAAAGAAAAAATAAATATATATATATATATATATATATAAAAAACGTATAGGCCTATAGCTGGATTTTACATGCTTCTAGGCAGGACGTTCCACATGGGACGAAATAAAGTAAACTGAATATGAAACTATTTGATCAAAGACGAAATAAATGTATACATTAGTAGGTTACCGCTGTATCAGACGAAATGGAAGTGTGTTAGGACGAAATAAAATGAACATTAAATGAAATTCATTGCGCAAAATGTGAATATACTTGACCAAAGACGAAATTTACTTTAACAAGTGCAACCTTCAAAATTTTGGGACAAATTCAAACTTAACGAGAGATGAAATATAATGAATAAAGTGTTAAACTAACTGGGAAAACCTATATTATTTTCTGTATTTTCTCTCTCAAAACTGTGTTTACCGACAGCATGTCATTTTTGACTTAACTGTCACATATGTGTGTCGATGTTCTGTGTCACCCGAAAAAGATTAAGCAAAATTGACAAGGCATAAGCGTTCCAATTCTTCTCAAATGTTCAATCTCTTTTATTACATGTATAGGCTAAGAAATATTATATAGAGTGTGGTCACCATATAAAGAGCTTAAGGGATCACGTCAAAACTCGACCGCCAGGCAACCGCCGGTTACGGCCGGTTCCGCCCTGTTCTCACAAAACGTGTCGTCTGTTATAATATACACACATAATTAGGTCAAATAGTTACACTCTGGTGAACACGACCGGTTGATAGTGCCTCGTCACAAGCGTGAGCAATAAAATCTTGAAGTAATGGGCTCTCAAGTCTCAGTTGACAACCAGTACAATACAGCTATTGATTTTCGCTAGGGTTGGCTTTTTCAATCTGCTTATAGCTCAATTAACTTTTTAAAATCAATTCCAAAAGTCCAAGGGTGCGCTATTATGACCGCAAAGTAACAGATTGATAGTGCAAATTGGTCCGGTTACGGCATTAAGTCAACCGGCGGTTGTTCAGTGTTGCATGCGTGAATATTCATATACCAGTAAAACAGTTGACCTGAAAGAACCGGGCGGAACCGAACCGGCGGTCAACGGGCGGTCGAGTTTTGATGTCTTCCCTAACTGGATATTCTACTAGCTGTATGTTATTTACGGAATAAATGGCAATGTACGTTTAACACAGCTTTATTCCGTTTATGGTTCTGGACCATAATATCGGTCCAAAATCTCATAATATTGCACTGAACATGCTGAACAGGACATCGCTGCAAATCTGGTATCATTGGAAAGATAACGACATCAACTTCATATTCAATGCAATCATGACAATACGAATATAACTACAAATATACTAAATATAGCCGATTCGATAAAATTCCAAACTTCTTTAAGGTTTTTAGAATGAAAGTTCATCTGTGTTGGTGATAAATAATATGAAGTTAAACTTTCGATCTCAACACAAGAAATATTTACCTGGAATTTTCAGGTGTTACTACACCTTTCATCAGCAGATTCTGACGTCACACCTCCAAAAGGTCAAGTCGAGTCATTAGTCTGCTGATGAAAGGTGTAGTAACACCTGAAAATTCCAGGTAAATATTTCTTGTGTTGAGATCGAAAGTTTAACTTCATATTATTTATCACCAACACAGATGAACTTTCATTCTAATATCCAAACTGTTTACGGCAAGGATTGCCTTGATAACGTCAGACTTTTGGAAAAAACGGGTCAAAAGATCGCCCGGTATCGGAACCATCTCCGGTTTAGTCTACACTGTAAACACCAGTCGGTTACGCCGGTAAGCTTACGTCTATCCAGTACTGTCAAAGCATGGACTTGTCTGATAAGTCCATGGTCAAAGGAAACAAAGCTAATAATATCTTACGCAGAGCGGAAAAGGCTTTACTCAACGTTCGCGTGGGACAAATTGTGCATAAGATCGACAGTTTAGATCACGAAAAACAACGATTGGATACGGTTATTTCTACCGCCAGTGAGTTGCCTAGCGACATCATATCGGAAGTGAGGTCACGCACTACGTCATCCCAGTTGAAGGCACACGAGCTGTCTAAAACACGTCAACAATCAAAATTCACCAGACTCGCGGAAAAGAAAGAAATTGACTCGTGAAAATCGGATAACAATATCGCCTCTGAATGCATCACCAAATGGGTTAAGAATTGTTCCAAGCGACTTCTCAACGACTCGGAATTATCTGTACTTGTAAAAGGACTGAATTTCGCTGTTTCCCCATCTGAAACTCCGGTAGTTGATCTTATCACCACTACTGAAACTGCGTGTCGGAAGTTAAAAGATCGTGATGCCAGTGAGCTTAGATCCAAAGTCACTAATCTATTGAGCAGACCTAAGAAAATCGACTCTAACTTAACCAAAAAGGAGACAAAAGCCCTTGATCAACTAAGGAAAGAGAAAGATATTCGCATCTTACCAGTAAACTTACTGGTAAACAAGCAATCTTCTTGCAGAGTCCTCAATGCGATGCAGAGCGAAATATAAGTTAAACCATTTGGAACGGTAGTTGCTACTCAGAGTTTCACGCTTGTGCGATCATCAGACAACCCTGTCTGATGAAACTCTGAGTAGCAACTACCGTTCCAAATGGTTTAACTTATATACACCTAATATATTTAAATCCTGGAAGCTTTACCTACACGTATAAGGTCGAATTGATAAGGTCGAGCTGATAAAGGTCGAATTGTTGTTGTTTTAGACACTGAGGAATATCGAATACCAACAAAAGTGTGAGGCATTGCTAAATGACACAGCTACTTATCAAAAACTAGGCAAAAAGGACCCCACCGCGAAATATATACAAGAAAGAGTATCCGTTCTTCAAGATATTGAGAATGGCAAAGGTATTAACCGCATAGAATATAACAGAGACACCTCCAAAGTTCTACGGTCTACCAAAAGTCCACAAACCTTCCATTCCGCTGAGGCCTATTGTTAGTAGTGTCAACTCTATCACTTACAACAGCGCCAAACTTCTTGCTGATATTCTTTCCCCTCTGGTTGGAAACACTTGTCATCACATCAAGAACTCGCAACAATTTTCGGAAATAATCAGACATGAACGCGTGGAAGCTGACGAGGAACTACGCTCATATGATGTGACAGGGCTCTTCACTTCTGTACCCATCGACCGTGCGCTAGTCATCATACGCTCGCGCCTGGAAAGTGACACCACCCTCAGTGATAGAACCCGTCTTACTTCTGAACATGTGTTAAAACTGCTTGAGGTTTGCCTGCGTTGCACATACTTTGTCTACAATGGAGTATTCTATTTACAGATACATGGAGCTGCGATGGGTTCCCCTGTTTCGCCTATCGTATGCAACCTTTTCATGGAGCATCTGGAACAGATAGCTATCGAAACTGCTCTCATCCACTATTATGGTGGTATAGATATGTCGACGAGACACACATCAAAATAAAGACCAAACATGCTCAAGAGTTCACTGATCACCTCAACACCATTGATCCGGACATCAAATTCACTACAGAAGGTGAAGATAACAGGACATTAGCCTTCCTAGACACTCTGACAGTAATTAAACCAGACGGTAACCTTGACGTAAGGATTTACCGGAAGCCAACCCACACAGATCAATATTTGAACTTCTCGTCAAATCACCCTGTCCAGCACAAATTGGGCGTTATTCAAACGCTACACCACAGGGCTGATACTGTCATCACTGACCAGGTTAACATCACAACAGAGAAGCAGCACGTCGATAAAGCATTGACCAAGTGTGGGTACCCGAAGTGGGCATTTGACCGTGTCCACAAACCTAAGGGTAAAGGTCAAACCGAAAACTAAAGACAGTGAGAAACAGACAAAAGGACACGTAGTGTTGCCTTATATCAAGGGCACATCAGAGGCTCTCCGCAGGATTTTCGGAAACTACGGGATACGCGCATATTTCAAACCCACGCGCACACTACGCCAACTTCTGGTCTCTCCAAAAGACAAAACTGAGAAGAAGGACACTGTAGGCCCAGTGTACATGATCCCTTGTCAGGGTCAGACTACCGGGTCTTTGCTCCGAATCATACATCGGAGAAACCGAACGCTCATTAAAGACCCGGTTTCTAGAGCACAGGCGTCCTAGTTCCACCTCGTCCGAGGTATCCCAACACATCCATATTGAGTCACCAGGACACAGTGTTGACTTAGACAAAGTCAAGATCTTGGATAGGGATCCTCGTTGGTTCGAGAGAGGTGTCAAGGAGGCTATTTACATCAGAGCCAACCAACTGTTGTGACGCTAAATTTATATTGATATTATTAATTCTATTAGGTATTTTCATATCTAGAATTCAGGCCATGATTGACTTGAAATGGCAACACCGTACTTCCGTATTCTGAATCCCATTCAGTCTACGCGCCAATATCTCTGACCAATTCAAGTCGTCGTGCCACGCAGACAACACCTCATGATAAGTTTAGGCCATATAGTTTTCAATTCACACAACAGGAATAGTGAGCTCTGAATTACAGAAGCTCACGATTGATGCGTGTCATGTCATTTCTTTAGGATAGTCTAGATGCTGGGTGCTGTGTTCGTTTATAATATGAGTAAGTGAACTATTGATGATGAATTAATAAAATGTATATATAAATAACTTGGAAGCTATATCCGTTATATTCATTCTGTGTGTTTTGATCCCCTCTCCGCCATGCGAGTATTTTCCCTAAAACCACGTCACAACATCTGGTGGAGAATTCGTTCGTTTTGATATTTTTATGTCAATGTTTATATTATTCCGGTCAATTTACCAGCCCCTTCATTTTGAATAATTAGGACTGTAGCTACAAAGTTGTATATGTATTTTGTTGTTCATCGCATCCAGTGTCGACGACTATAACTCAGCGTGGTGAGACGGTTTGAATTCAGGTAGCATTTTGTTGGTATGCACTGCTGAAATTTAATTATATGTCTATTGAAATTTGTTTTATAGACCCAGAAAGGTCTATTAAAATTGTGTTTAAAATAGTATACACGAAATACATGTAGTATGGCCTATCAATATTTAGGTCTTATTTACGCTGGCAATAATGGGCGCATTCTACATGTTCAACGTGGCAAGTCGATAAAGTCTTTTATATAATTGTTCCGATTTGCAAGTCTCTGATAATCTGGTTCAAAAGTGCATGACCACGGTCTGATATCCATTGATAAAAAATTTTAATCCGAGATTGAAATTCTCGAGCGCGGTAAAATTCTATTGTGAAGATTTTATAAGCTCTTCTACTGGACAGGTGCGTTTCAGACAGACAATTTCTTCGGATGAAATAAATCTTGTTTATTTTTGAATGGACTGATTTCTAAATCAAGATACATAATATTGATACACTGCACTGCAATTGAATAAATATTTTCAGCTGTAACTTTGGACTTTATTCATTTAATTTGATGTCAACTTTAAATTGTTGACTTGGATTTCATTGAGCTTTTAATTTTTTTCTCATTGGTGAATTTAAACTTCATCAATTAAGTTCATTGTTAGTCTATTAATTAAATTTAATCGTCAATCATAATCAATAAATTTTAATTGATAATCTTAATCAAGTTTAATAATTAATAAACTTGGTTCATGTTCAGATTTTTCAAATTTTGATTGAATTTGAACTTGAATTTTGATCTTGTACTTGAGATTGACTAAAAAAAAATTTGTTGATTAAATTCCGAATTCTCTTTGGAATTAGCTGGTGATTTTGACATAGATTGTTAAAAAGGCAATGAGCGATAGCGATAGTGATAGTAAGTCTGTTATATCACTTAATAGTATAGAGGAGGTTGAACTTGACGTAGCAAATATGGCTAAATATGATATGCATAATTGCGATATTAAATATTCTGGTAATCCAGATGATGACGTAGATAACTTCATTAGTAGATTTGAGACGTATGCTGAGCTGAGAGATTATACCGCGCCAAAATCTATACTTGCCTTACAAACAAAAGTTTATGGAAATGCTCGCGTCTATTTGGATTCAATTCCTGATGCAGATAAGAATACCATAGCCAAGATTAAAGATTTACTTAAAAGTAATTTCGAAGGTTCATCTTGGAAATGGAGCGTCGAATCTAAGCTGTTGTCGCGTAAGCAATTGACATCAGAAACACTTGACGACTATGCTTGTGAAATAATAAGATGGTGCAAGCAGGTTGGTAAATCTGAAGCAGAAAAATTATCTATTTTTGTTCGTGGTCTTTTGCCTTCTGTCAGAGCGTTTGTGTTTTCAAAAGAACCTGAATCATTTAAACAAGCACTAGACGCCGCGAGATTGGGAATTTCAGTACAGCAAACGGCAAATGACTCACTATTCGCACCCGCACAGTCACAAAATACTGAGCCCCAGGTAAATAGCATTAATTCTGTTCTGGACACACTGACGGGAGTCGTGTCTAATATAGCCACCAGAATGGAGAAATTAGAACACGACAAACATGTCTCTTTTTCTTCCCCGCTAGATCGTACTTACAATTCAGATCGTATAAGTAGTTCCTCTCAACCTAGGCATCAACCTAGTCAAACTTGGAATCAACCAAGGCAGTCACAGGCCCCCTATAGATCGTACAGAAAATTAGTATGCAATAGGTGTGGTCGTGTGGGACATGTGGAGAAAATGCTATGCCAAATTTGACGTAAATAGGAATCCTTTAAACTAATAAACCCATCTGCTAGACAGAAAAAGAAACATGTTCCACGACATGTAGATGGGTTAAGGTTTCAAAGATTTGAACATGTAAGAGGTGTATACCGAAATGGCAATGCAAACCGTGTACCTCTTGATTTGAACAGACAGACATTTGGACAAAAATCGAATTCCAGTTTTTCACAAGCGCATATTGAGATTAATTTGTCTACGTTGAATACCATAGCAGCATTTGTTAATGGTAACCCTGTTCAATGTTTGATTGATACAGGTGCATCTGTCAACATTATTGATCACGATTGGTTTCATGCTAATCTTTCCAATTTGCGTTTTTCTATAGAAAAATCACGTGTAGCTGAAGCACGCGCAGCAAATGGTAGTAGTTTGGAAATTACTGGATTCATAGTTTTGTCCATATCTGTCAATGGCACTCAATTTCCTGTACCTATGAATATTGCTCGTAACTTAAGTACACGTATCATACTTGGGTCTCAGTTTTTAAACAGGCACTGCGCAAGAATAGATTGTGAATCTCGTACACTAAAACTTGCTAAGGAGAGTAAAATACTTGTCATTGAGAAACAGGAAATTCCTGCTCACACTCAGTCTGTTGTGTGCGCAAGACTGTCAAATAAATTGCCATTCAATACAATTGGTCTCTCTCATGGAGGTAGGCGTGTCTCTGCATTAGGTGTATTGATCGCGAATACTGCTTCTAGTGTACAGAATAACTGTATTCATTTATTAGTTATGAATACTACTGATGAACCAATAACTTTGTACCCTCGTACTAAATTGGGCATTTTTTCTCTCGTTGACCCGCATAGGATTCACTCCTTCCCCGATCTTGAGAAAAACAATGTTAACAATGTTAATATAAGGCAAGCATCCGCGGTAGCTAGCGATGTAAACAGTAAACAAGATTCAGTAAAGGAAGTCCTTTCAAAAGTGAATTTAAATACTGATCACATGTCAGATACTGAAGCATCTGAAATCAATGGTTTACTCACTGAATATATTGATATATTTCAAGTAAAAGGGGGTCCTACTGGTAATAACTCCCGTGTTAAACATGCTATTAACACTGGTGATCACCCTCCTATTAGATCTAGACCGTATAGGCAAGCTCCTCACATTCAAGCCGAAGTACGTAGACAAGTCCACGAAATGTTAGAACAAGACATTATAAAGGAGTCAGCAAGTCCTTGGTCCTTTCCAGTATGCATGACACCTAAAGCTGGTGACCCAAATACTTATAGATTTGCAATTGATTTTAGAGCCTTGAATAAGATTTGCGCACGCGATAACTTTCCGTTACCTAACCTAAACGATGCTTTAGATAGTTTAGGTGCAGCTAAACCAAATTTCATTACAACTCTTGATCTTGCGGCTGGATATTGGCAAATAGGCTTGGAAGAAAGTTCCAAATCTAAAACTGCATTCATCACTCAAGATGGCCTATATGAATTCCAAAGAATGCCATTTGGTTTACATAACGCCCCAGCCACTTTCCAACGAGCTATGCAAGAAGTTTTGAGAGGTTTGAATTGGAAATTCGTTCTCTGTTACTTAGACGACATAATTATATTCAGTAGTTCTTTCTCCGAACACATGGACCATTTAAGGCAGGTTTTCGATAGGTTGCGCGCAGCTGGTCTAAAATTACAACCTAAGAAATGTACTTTTGGTCAAACTGAGGTCAAATATTTAGGTCACGTAGTGAACAAAGATGGTGTAGCAACAGATCCAGCAAAATTGAAAATTGTCCAAGATTATCCAACTCCTGCCAAAGTAACCGAAGTCAAATCTTTTCTTGGATTTGTGGGATATTATCGAAAGTTCATAAAGGACTTTTGCAAAATTGCTGAACCACTAACCAATTTAACTAGAAAGGATGTATCTTTTGTTTGGGATCAAAGTTGTCAAGAAGCATTCAAAACGCTCAAACGAAAATTGTTAGAGCCACCAATTCTAGCATATCCAAATTTCGATGGCACAGAATTCATATTGCAAACCGATGCTAGTCGTACTGGTTTAGGTTTTATCTTGGCCCAAAAGCAGGATGGCAAGGAACGTGTGATATCCTATGGTGGAAGAGCATTACATGATGCGGAAAGAAATTACACTGTTACAGAAATTGAAGCTTTGGCAGTTGTCGAGGGAATCAAGAAATATGCTCCATATTTGCAACATAGTATCAAATTCACTGTTGTAACTGATCATTGCGCTTTGAAATGGCTCTTTGGTATTAACAAAAATACCGGAAGTCGATTAGCGCGATGGGCACTTAAACTGCAGTCATATAAGTTTGATGTAATTCACATTCGTGGACGCCATAATGGTAACGCTGATGCATTAAGTAGAATAGATTATGACAGAATGGATATTTGTACTGATTGCAATCATTCTCATTCCAAAGTCACTGATGCTGTAGAAGTTAATAAGGTAGCCTGGGTAAAGTCGGGATTAGACGAGATGGTGAGCGACATCATACAAAATCCTAGTAATGATGTGAACTCTCGTCCTACAGTAAACGTGGTTAGAAATCTTCGATTTCAAAAAGGGAAACGTGTTGAGAATGACAAAGATTCAGTCAAGCCAAATATTTCAAACTTTCCAAATGAGCTCAACTTAGACAAATTCAAACAAGTTTTGTTGACGGATATATTTGCGGGATCAATGTTGCAATATCTGGAAAACGATGAATTGCCAGATAATGCTGTTAAGGCTAGGAATGTAGTTTTACAGGCTGATCAGTACTATGCACACGAAGGGTTGTTGTATCACATTTGGCATACTCCTGCTAAAGGGCACATGCCTGAAAGAAATGTCCATCGTTTGTATATACCCGTGCAATTAATTGATACAGTTCTAAATAACTGTCATGATCACGTGTTAGCCGCACATTTTGGATTTCAGCGAACCTACAATAGAATCCGTCAACGTTACTTTTGGAAATGCATGTATCGTGACGTAGACAACTGGGTCCGTTCATGTATTTCTTGCTCTCAACGAAAAACTCATAGACATAAAGTACTAGCCCCAATGGTAACTATGAAAGTGCCAGGCGCTTTCGAACGAGTAAGTGTTGACATTTTAGGTCCTTTACCTATTACCACTTCAGGTAATCGCTATGTACTCTGTTTTTCAGATCATTGTACTAGATGGCCAATTTTGGTACCATTGAAAGTTACTGATGCGTCAACCATTGCTCGTGCATTCTTTGATTATGTAATTTGTGAACATGGTTGTCCTCAAACCTTGTTGAGCGACAGAGGTCAAAATTTCCTCTCCAAGATTGTATTGGAAGTTTGTCGTATTATGCGCACTCACAAACTGAATACAAGTTCATATCATCCACAATGCAATGCAATTCAGGAACGTTTTAATGCAGTAATTCTGGATACCATTTCACATTATGTCAATGAATACCAAAGCGATTGGGATAAGTGCATAACAGCTATACAATTTGCCTATAGAACAACTCCCGCTGAAAATTCAGTCGGATTTAGTCCCTTCTTCTTGTTGTATGGTAGAGAGGCAAGACTTCCGATAGATGTTACACTCCTAGCACAATGCAAATATCCAGATAAGACACTTCGTGAGCACATTCACAATCTGGTATCACAACTCGAAGTATTTAGGGACATTTCAAAACGTCATGCTGAACGTAATCAAGCCAAAATGAAAGAGCGTTTTGATGATCGTGCGCAAGATGTTCCATATCAAGTTGGTGATTCAGTTTGGATTTATATACCTGCATTGCAACAAGGATTGTCACGTAAACTCTCAAAGTTCTGGGCGGGACCCTTTCTACTAGTCGAACAGACTGGTCCTGTAAATTTCAAGGTGCGAAATCTTGAAAACAACAAATTGGTAACATCTACTGTACATGTTAACCGTATGAAATTTGCATATAATAGATTTGTCCGTCCAAGCAATGATACTCCCCCTGTGGATCCTGAAAATAGAGATCCAATTCCAGGATTAGTTCTAGACGATTGTCCTGATGATATATTTGAACAACTTTTGGCTACCCACGAGTCTGACAAGAATCAGATTCCAATTATTCCAGGTTTGCCTCCTATTCAAGATGAAACTCCAGAATATGTGATAGAGCGTATTCTCAGGGGACGTTTTAAAAAGAAACGTCTTGAGTATTTGATAAAATGGCAGGGCTTCCCAAATTCAAGAAATACTTGGGAACCAGAGACTAACCTAAACGCGGCCGCTTTAGAATCTCTGAAAGCTAACCCAGTCAAAATTACTGGCAAGATGTAAAGCCAGCGGGCAAGAATCATTGCAGGAACAGAGTCTGAAACAGCAAATAAATAAGTAGTATTGAGAAAAGTGTACAAGTATAGAGAACACAGAGGAAGCAGTGAATAAAATTTATAGTCCGTAGGCTGAGATATGTCATGATATGAGTATTACAATTCTTATGACACAAAATGTGTTATTTTGATAAAATTGTTGAATGAGAGCAATTTGTAATTTGGGCAACATTGCCTGAAAGTGTGTGTTCACTTTCGTTAATTTGTATATAGAAATGATTGTTGCAAAGAATTGCACACAATGATATTCTTCATGTAGAAAGTTTGAATTTATATAGTTGAGCAAAAAAATGCGAAAATGCAGTATGATCAAATAAGTGTTATATTTATTTGTATCTTTTCGGAAGAGGCATATGTTGTGAGGTTTTCTGGCAACATTAGTCTCACATGAATAGACGCAAACAAAAGAAAGTTTAATGTAAATTACTAAATATTTCAGTAGTGCTACCTTTGTCTTGTTTTGTCTGTCCTGTATTGTCTTGTTGTGTACACATAATATATAGTCTGATATAGTCACCATTGATGACTATTTAATTTTAAAGGGTCACAAAAACGTGATTTCTTTGAAATAAGAAAAATATGTTTCCGTATGAAACATCGAAATTGGAAGGAAATTTTCCAATTCTTTTGCGCTTCAACTTTTGCTGAAACCTTTAGACCGCACACGTTAATCGGAGGATTATGTATGAGAGTGTGTGTTTGTGTTAGGCCATGTAAGGGATCGATCCCGTATGCGTGTTTGTTCAGAAAAAATCCCTCTTTACCGTGTGAGCGTAATCACTTGGAATTTTTCGCGTGAATTCCGGGTTAATACGGTCGCAGGTTTCCACAGGTTTGGCGTCGCAGAAGATTAATAATAAATTTATATTTAAGGCCACTCGTTTAAAAATAAAATATCATTCTCTGAGAGTTAAAATTATATAACCTGATTATAGATGCCGTCAATTTGGCAGACGGAAACATGGATAAAGCACATGTTAAATTTTGTGACGAAATAAATAATTCGTTTCTATATATGATAAAGATATCAGTTTCTTTTATAAATATTTCACCCAGCATTCTTTAAGTTAAATTGTCAGGTGTCAATTTTGTTAGGAAGGGCGTATGTTGTGACGCTAAATTTATATTGATATTATTAATTCTATTAGGTATTTTCATATCTAGAATTCAGGCCATGATTGACTTGAAATGGCAACACCGTACTTCCGTATTCTGAATCCCATTCAGTCTACGCGCCAATATCTCTGACCAATTCAAGTCGTCGTGCCACGCAGACAACACCTCATGATAAGTTTAGGCCATATAGTTTTCAATTCACACAACAGGAATAGTGAGCTCTGAATTACAGAAGCTCACGATTGATGCGTGTCATGTCATTTCTTTAGGATAGTCTAGATGCTGGGTGCTGTGTTCGTTTATAATATGAGTAAGTGAACTATTGATGATAAATTAATAAAATGTATATATAAATAACTTGGAAGCTATATCCGTTATATTCATTCTGTGTGTTTTGATCCCCTCTCCGCCATGCGAGTATTTTCCCCAAAAGCACGTCACAATACAACCATCACTCAACAAAGACGGGGGTAGGTACAAATTACCAAGAGTCTATGACCCGATTCTGACGTCACACCTCCAAAAGGTCAAGTCGAGTCATTAGTCTGCTGATGAAAGGTGTAGTAACACCTGAAAATTCCAGGTAAATATTTCTTGTGTTGAGATCGAAAGTTTAACTTCATATTCTTTAAGGTTTATTTCACAGTCTTCGTTGGCCTCAGACATCACACGACGAGAGTTTCAATGCGGTAACGAGCGAACAGCTCTGGTAAGAATAACACGGTAGTTTGAAAACAACCCAGTCACCTTGAGAATGACAATTCAGTCTTTATCATAATAATCAGTATTTATATAGCGCCTTTTTCCAACGGATTCAAAGCGCTGTAATTTTGCTGCTGGTGAATAATCAGAATCAGGTTGCATCAACTAGGGTGCTGCCAATTTCTAGCGCAAACCTATCCGCACTTAGATTGTAACATCCACCATTTTTGCAGTCATTTTATCAAGAACGGAATCAGTACTACTCTGTAATGGCGAGTAATCAATCAAACATTGACCAAACGACTTGTGCACATGCAGCATCTCTGATCCTATTTCGGCTGGACTATGGCAACTCGCTTTTATGCGGTCTCCAAAAGCTTCAAAATCGCGCGGCGCGTCTAATTTTTCAAGTTAGTAAGCGTACTAGTGCCGCGCCGCTCTTGCGCGAGTTGCATTGGTTGCCTGTCCAGCAGAGGATAGATTTCAAGATCTTGGTGCATGTGTACAACTGTCTTCATGACTCATCTCCTTCATATTTACAGGATCGGCTTTACAAATACAAGTGTAACCGTACTGGCCTTAGGTCCATGAATGATCTTTCCCGACTAGAAATCCCCAAAACAAAAAGAGCTTATGGCCTGGGGATAGATCATTTTCGGCTTATGGTCCTAAGTTGTGGAACAGCTTACCAAATAATGTACGCGATGCTCCCAATGTTAAAAACCTACCTTTTCCCAAATTAATTGCTAGTCATTGTGCATATTTTTGGTTTCTTAATTGTATATTTATATATCTGTTTTTATCATAATTGCTGATGTAATAAGTAGGTTATCATGTGTCATTATTTTGTTGCATGCTGTAACTATATTGTATTTTAGATTGTGTTTTAATGTACAGCGCATTGGTCCATGGGAAATGCGCTTTATAAGTATCTTGAAATAATAAGTATCTTGAAATAAATAGACTGAATACAGACGAGACCAGGTTGTTTGATAAACACTTATTTATTTATAAAGCTTCATATGTGTGTCGATGTTCTGTTTCACACGTCAAAGAAATCAAGCGAAAATAGACAAAGAGTAAGCGTTACAATCCTTCTCAAATATTCAATCTAAAAATACTAATCTATTATTACATGTATAGGCTAAGAATAATATGTACAGTATAGGCTACTATAGAGAGTGGTCAACATATGAAGAGCTTATACAGGGTGAGTAAAAGAATAAAAGAAACTGTACTAAAAGTAAAATAAATATTTTAAATATTTATCAGCAAAAGGAATCTTGCTGATTAGAGAAATATCACAATCTTGTTCGGTTTTTAAAATGTCCACTTTTTCGTAAATGGGCATATCGCATAAAGCATGTTTTTCTTCAAACAATTTTAACCAACTAGAGTTCATTTGAAATCTAATGAGCCAAAATAAACGAATCAAAACAAATTTGCACAGATTCTTACAAATAAAATTGATACAAAGATGAATCCAACGGAACCAGGAACAAAACACACCAAGGATCAGAAAATGGATACAAGAGGATATCTCGAAAATGTAAAAATGCAAAGAGTAAAAGCAAGATATGCCAGGGTGTGGGGAAACGAGAGAGAATGACGCGATAAAACAGATAAATAACAAAAAAGCAATAACACACGGAAATGCACTGGGACCAGCAATAAAAATTGCTGTGCAATAAAACAACAAAGATATAACGTAACAAAACGTTATTGTTACGTTATATATTTGTTGCAAATAAAATAGAGAATTTTGCAGAAACGTATTGTATACCGAAATGTAAAAATACAACTTCAGTTCTTTTTATTTAAAGTTCGTATCTCATTTCGTTGCGGAGATATTACAAATTTAAGTTTTCGCATATTTTCGGTATTTTTAGTACAGTCACTTTAATCTTTCATTGGAAATACCAAATGACAGTTATTGTTGTATATTTACTCTTACGTAAGCATTTAAAAATGTATAAAAAGGGAAAGAAATGAGACTTTTGATTAATTCAGTTTGATTTCTATGTCATTTGACAATCTCTTTAAAATGGAATGCTGATGAAGCTTTAGTGGTTACAAAGTGTTTCTAGAAAGTGGATCAATCTGTTTAATTATGCAAAGTCAAGTTAGAAACAAAAGAGATATTAACAAAATAACGAAGCTTCAGGATTTCAACCAAACGCTTCAGTGGTGTAGCTAGGTTTCCATATGGGGGGGGGGGGGGCTGAAAGATGAAAGTGAACCGACAAGGACTTTACCAGAAATTCAAATCTTGAGTGCCGCTGAGTCACAAACTTGCGAGGGGGAGAGTTGTGACGTGGTTTACTCCAAACCGGCGCGAAAAAAGGAACTCTTGAAAACTGACAGGGCCAATCTCAAAAGACAGTGCCAATCTTAAAAGACAGTGCCAATCTCAACCGACATTGCCAATCTCAACCGACAGTGCCAATCTCAACCGAAAGTGCCAATCTCAACCGAAAGTGCCAATCTCAACCGACAATGCCAATCTTAACCGACAGTGCCGATCTCAAACGACAGTATTCGAATATAGGGGGGTCGATCACCCAACTCGCACACCCCCTCTGGCTACGCCACCGATACGCCTATACCTTAAGGGGGGTATAGGGTGAGAAATATGTCTCCACCATAACTAATGAACGGTCCCTTAGATTCATATTTCGTCATTTTGGTGTATTTCTTATGTATTTTATCGTTTTTTCACCCTGCGATATTTATCGATTTGCCATGGCAACGGTATAAAAAGTATTAAATCTATTAAGGGGGTATAGGATAACCGGATTTCAAAATTTAGTTAATTTACAAAAAATGAGATAAGAGCACAGTGGAAAACTGCATTATACATCATTAAGAATGGGTACAATAGAAGTTTGCGTTATTTAGTTACATTCGTAGTCGATTTTAGCCAATCAGAGCTCCTGTACGGTTACCATAGCAACCAGAACAAACAAACAAAACCGTAGTTTTGAAGCGTCTTGTTATAGCAACCAGAACAAACAAACAAAACCGACATTTTGAAGCGTCTTGTTATGGGCTATATAATGATATATAATACTTATATATTGAGTTTTAGGAAAGTTGTGAAAATTGATTATCAATATTGGACTACAAACCCCCATACGCCCTCCCCCTTAAGTCAAATGCAATAATCATAAGTCAAATGCAATAGTAATCATATCCATATTAAAAAACGTGATTTTCTCCAAATTACACTATGGGCACGTTTTGAAAATAAACTCTTCAAAATAAAGGTTACTCTTTTTGGAGGCAGATTCCTCACAGGGTTAGAAACGTCATATGATTATTTGTACACATTCTTAAACTATCTTGGGGATAATTGGTGACACTGGCGTTGAAATTGAAGCTCTTATAACGAAATAGTAATATTTCATCAAAGACAAATCGTGCACAAGCAAGCCAATGACGTGGACAGTATTGCACAAGAAATGTTTAACTTTGTGTGACCCTAACGCTGAAGAACCCCGATGCTGCTATAATCATGTACCGCGCGATCGCCCAGTCTATCTCGTACCACGCTCTGCCGGGAGTTCAACTTGGGAAAAGAGCTTAAGTTGTTTTGAAGCTGAACCGTATAGCTCAGTCGGTAGGGTCTCTGCCTTGCACGCACGAGCCCGGGTTCGATCTCCGGCACATGCGGAGATTGATAATTTCCTCCTCAAACTTGACCATTTTTTTCTCCCCTGATAGGTTAATTCCACAAATCACGCACGAGGAGTTGCTTAACTTCCAAGGCAGACTTGTTTGACGTAGACCATTGTTCCATTTTTTCTTCTTGAAAGGGCCATCATTTCGTAAAAAGGGCCATCATTTCGTAAAAGGGCCACCATTTCGTAATTAGAGCTTCAATGTCAATGATTGATTTTGTTTACAATATATGCCTATAATACTACATTTTAAGAACATGTACAAATATTATCATGTTATTTCTAACATTTTGTCACGAAAGTGTAAACTTTTGGAGACCACTCTGTACTAATCTCTACATTTATAAAACATTGATACTTTTATATTTATATTTATATATCTATAGCTGCGTTGATTGTCATCGTATTTCCATTAGGTGAAATTGTCCTTCAAAGGCTTTCCTTTGCGTCTTTTTCTGAAATGTGTATAAAATTATCAAATTAATTGTATGACAGCGCAAAGTGACACGTGAAGATGTTCAACCAATAATCTTGTAATGTACCACGTTATGATCTTCAACCAATGATTTCGTTAATTGACACATGACGATATTTAACCAAATATGATCTCACAGCGTTTTAGAACACTGATCACGATAATTGTATTTGAAGTAAATTCTAACGTACCTGTTAATCGCATGTTATGAGCTTGGGCAAATATTCGTTCCAAAAATGACAGGACTGTGCTTTTAAACCATTCCCATTAAGAAATTCAGGATGTAGAAGCTTGTAAGGGTGGTCTGGTGTGTTGAATGGTTTCCATATGGTCGGTGAACATGGTGAATCGTCTTCTTCTACATCACGGGAACTCAGGTTTGGGTTTCTATATGATTAAAACCATTACATCTTTTAAATCTTTAATATAATGTGATTATGGGTGTTAGTAACGAAAATGGTTTTCTAGAAATTACAGAAATTACCGTGACTTTGACTTTGTTATTAATATTGTTGCTGCAACTTATCGATCTTTTTGTTTAATATTTTATTATTGTCTGATTCTTTGGTTTTAATTTATGTTGCCATATTTGTAGCAAAGTTATTCCATTAACACTTTTACTCGATCACCTGTTGAACAAAAAACTGGTAACTTAAAATTGTCTATTCAATGTCATTACAGCATCTTTTAAATCCAGTATTATTTAACAATCTTTATAGTTACCCTGTCTTTGCAAAGTTGGTCCAATACGTCATTATCTGTATACTCATTTCTTGTTCTAATTGCGTCATTTCATGGTTTTCCTCCGGTAGAAAATGCCAACCAAACACAAATTGCAAGTCTTCACCGTGGGCCACACCCAGCCAATCCATAGGTACACCTTGTAATATCTCATCAGCTATACGCCGCCATATACTATTAGTAGGTTTATACGTCATTTGGTACATGTATACATCATTTTCAGATTCAATATGCGCACGTGCAGTTCCGTCAGCGGGACATGCAAATGCCTCATCTGTCATAATCTCCACGTATGTTTGGAGGTAATTTGAATCAGGATCGTCGAAAATTCTCCAATCAACGAATTGTTGTTCAATTGAATCTAGTATAATATCAGTATGATCTGTATATATATCCATATATAAAGCACGTTTAAGTTGTGCATAATATAAGCATGGCTTAAATTCAAATTGGTCAGTACGTATCATGCATAGTTCATCACTCAGACTCCTGAGTATTACTAACAAGTACAAAAGACTGCCGTCGTCTTTGTTACTGCCAATTAGGATGTCACATTGTTTGAAATGTTTTTCTTTTAGTAATGTCCGAGGGTCAGCAGGGATAAAATCTCCATCGATGACCGGTACGAAAGGAATGACATTAGTCCAATTATTATAACCATCAAGAGGATATATCCACTGTCGAGAGAGAAAGGCGAATTATTTAAAGATTAATGTAAGCGTTTTCGACATTTATTGATTCAAGGTGCCTGGAAAATTTCGGGAAATAGCATGGTATCTAAAAATATTCAAACACACCCCCAAAAGGACGTTTTGGAATTTGTTTTCTTGTTGTTATGAAAACTGGATTATCAATAATTATATCTTCAAGATCATGTTTCCTTTTGACGAAACTATTCTAAAAATGGTTTACTTTCAAGATCATGATTGATAACATGCAGTTCTAATGCCGCGTGTAGTTCGAAATCGCTAACTTTTGGTGCATTTGACCTTTAATCCCTTTAAAATGTCATACAAAACAGCAATTAAGCTACACTGGAAGAATTAATAATGTCGAAAAGGCATTTGGTTATTAGGGTGTGTGTTAACCGGTATCGCATCGCAGTTTGCGCCACAATCAAGCACAACTGCGACGCACATTTGTACATGCATAGCAAACTTGCTACACAACATTTTTGACTCGGGACACTATTATTTCCTTCGATGTTCCGATTGATTTTAACTTACTATTATTAGTGATGTAAATGGTCCATTTCACGCCATTTAATCACGTACAGTATTCCGTATTTGGATACGTTTAAATTGATAAACTCCACTTCATTCGTCGAGTTTACTCGCCACATGACACGTTCCAGACTGATTGTTTACAAATTACATCATACATTTACACTTCGTAACAGGGTACGATACACACGGGAATTCCCATTACATGTACAGCTCAGATGGGTTTTTTTGACCTCAACCCCCCCCCACATGGGGGGGGGGGGGGGGGGGGGGGGGGGGGGGGGGGGGTTGAGGTCAAAAAATTTCGCACAGTCCAAAAAAAATCGCTCAGTCACAAAAAATCGCATAGTAAATGTACTACATGTACAATTTTGCCTTCTATTTGGCTAATAACCTTGGTCTTTTTTTTCCATTTTTTCCTATTTCCTTTTTTTCTCACCCCCTTTTTTTAGGGTGGTAAGGGGCGGGGCACAAATCGGGTTTTTTCGTCAGGGGGGGCATTTGCCCCCCCTGATCTACGCCACTGGGGAGTGAGTACTCATTAGTTACATTTGCATTTTCATAAAACATGTGCTGTATTTATGCTGATTGCTGAAACATTTCACAACTTACATCATTATTTGAAAACCTAACATTTTATTTGAAAATTGAAACTCATTTAATCAATCCTGTACCTTACCTTACATAAACGTATGTAAAATTGTTGTACTAATTGAAAATAGATTTAACAGATCAACATCAAATTGGAATTTAAAAAAGTAAAACAAAACTGCTATGCAAAATTTGTAAATTGCTATACAAAAAATGATTGCAGCAGTTTTGCTACACACACAAAAATCCTTAACACACACCCTGAAACACACACCCTGATAATTTACAATACAGGTATGTTGTACATTATGTTCATCGGTTAAGCATGAGCGGGTAATTTAACTATGAATAAGGTTGCGAGGTTTTAGAACTGACGGAAAATAAGATAGGGAGGTCGAGGACAACCTAAAAATATTTTGTTATTAGCCTACTGGTAGTGGAAAAATGCAGTCATGGATGATTAGTTCAATAGTTAAATGCTGTCACTTGGAGGCGCTGTAGTTAATGTTCCTAGTCTACCATTTGTGTTAGGGGGGGTACCGCGCCATTTTGTCCCAAAGCAATGGTTATGACGTCATATTTTTGTCGATTTTCAGAACTCTTGTATTGGATTTACGTGCGAAAAATATGCCCTTGGCATCATACTTTCCCAGGTGTGTAGTTCATTTTAAATTTCAGATGTTCTGAAATGGATGGTTTTCTAAACAATTCGAGAAAGAAAATCGAACTACACACCTCAGAATTGCCACAAAAAATGCTTTAAACAAGTCCACTTTTGTGCCATTGAACAGAGTGTCTGTCGGGAATGTAGAATTACTAGCGCATTAACCCATGACCCCACCCCGGTGCATGTTCGATCTAATACATAACAGATCGTAACATGAATAATGCAACACGTTTCAGTCGAGCAATGATTGGGTAAGGGTATGGACTTACTGTAGATGTGTGGTAGAGCATGACATTGTATACAGTGTGATCATTTGCATACTTGTGTCTTCTACACCATACCGCTACCAATGTTTTTGGACCGTATAAATGCCATTTCTTGTTTTCGAAAATGTCAACGTTTTTTACCGTTCTTTCAAAAATAAGGAGTATAATCACATTACAAACACATGTTGTGCGAGAGAAACACACAACTTTGGCAAAAATGGCACAATAAAAATCCGTTCGTTATAAATAAATGGATATGGCTAAATAATAAAACTATCACAAGTATACTCATCGGTCTCTGTGGCGTGCATACGTTGGACATGTCGTTGGCAGTCGGCAATCACGGGTTCGATTCCCGGAAATTGCTTGTTATCCTTTTATTTTTCTATCTTTTAAACTTGATGGTGGATTAATGTAACATTATAGTTGTCTTTTTATTTATTTATCTATCATTTAACTCTTGATTTATTTAACCAACACCTTTCCTGATTTAACTTTGTATCTAAACAATTAAAATGCGTAAACAATTAAATTATTGCTCGATAAATAAGTGATTTAAATTGAGTTCAGTATGATAAAGATAGCAAAACTTGTACAATTTCTCCTTTGCACACTTTGTTTGCATTCAAAGATGTCACTTTTAGCTTGTTATAGCTAGGCCGCGTACTATACAATTGTAAGCAAGTTTGCGACCTCTTTGATTTTAGGCTGGTAACACAATCCCATAGTGCATTTCGTTAAAACATCGTAAATATTTTTTCAACTGTACGTATCACGTGATAACCAATAACCACGATCGTTTTCGCAAAATATCGCAAAAGGGCGCGGTACCCCCCCCCCCCCCCCCCCCCTACATTTGTGTGTTTCATTAGGTAGGGGTGGGGTACCGCGCCATTTTGTCCCGACACAATGGTTATGACTTCATATTTTGGTCGATTTTTTTGAACCTTTGTATTGGATTTACGTGCAAAATATATGTCCTTGGCATCATACATACTTTTCCAGGCGTATAGTTCATTTTAAATTTCAGATGTTCTAAAATGGATGGATTTCTAACCAATTTGTGATGCGATCTGTGAAAACCCGCCACATGGTGGCATCATAAGAAAGCTAAATCTGGGCTGATTACAGAACTGTTTCGATAATTTTTTCTACGATCACTACAAAAAAAGTTATGAGTGAATGATGATTGTGATGTCATCAAAAGCTACAAAACAAGAAATTATGAAAACAGGCCACTAACATTATAAGGTTAATAATAAATGCGACTTAAATAAGTTTTTGAAGGTGAAATTTCATGAAAGATGATGATACAAAGTATTGGAAACTAATTTTCTTTAAAAAAAAGTTTTTTTAGTTTTTATTTTTTTATTCTTTTTATTTTACCCATAATCCCTAGTTCACATTTTACGACACCCGACGGGTTTTCACAGATCGCATCACATTTGATAAAGAAACACGATCCACACACCTCAGAATTGCAACAAAATGCTTTAAACAAATCCACTTTTTGTGCCTTTGAACAGAGTGTCCGCCGGGAATGCAGAATTACACAGCGCATTAACCCATGACCCCGGCAGTTCGCTGTAGTGTATAGATCGTAACATGAATAATGCAACACGTCACGTCACGACACAACGTTCAGTCATGAAGCTTAGCTTCATGGTTCAGTCGAGCAATGATTGTGGACCGTATAAATGACCGTCGCCATTTGTTGTGTCCGAAAATGTCAACGTTTTATACCGTTCTTTCAAAAATAAGGAGTATAATAACATTAGAAACACATTTTGTGCGAGAGAAACACACAAATTTGGCAAAAATGGCACAATAAAAATCCATTCGTTATAAATAAATGGACATGGTTACATAATAAAACTATCACAATTATACTCATCGATCTCTATGGCGTGCATACGTTGGCCATGTCGATGGCAATCCGCAATCACGGGTTCGATTCCCGTATGTTCCTTGTTATCCTTTTATTTTTCTATTTTTTAAACTTGATGGTGGATTAATGTAACATCATTCTTATATCAATTTTATAAATTATAAAGGCCACACATGCGTTTATAATTTTATTTTTATTTATTTATCTATCATTTAACTCTTGATTTATTTAACTTTGTATCTAAACAATTAAAATGCGTAAACAATTATATTATTGCTCGATAAATAAGTGATTTATCTTGAGTTCAGTTTGATAATGATAGCAAAACTTGTAAAACCATTTTACCAGTGTGCCCAACAATTTCTCCTTTGCACACTTTGTTTATACATTCAGAGATGTCACTTTTAGCTTGTTATAGCTAGGCTAATATACAATATTGTAAGCAAGTTTGCGACCTCTTTGATTTCAGGTTGGTAACACAATCCCATAGTGCATTTCGTTAAAACAGTGTAAATTATTTTTTTCAACGATACGTATTACGTGATGATGATCACGATCGTTTTCGCAAAATATCGCAAAATGGCGCGGTTCCCCCCGGTTATCGCTTCGAACCCGCACAGCGCCCTCACCTTTTTCACGTTTTCTGGTATGCCTGTTCACCATTAGGCCAACAAAAAAAATTGATTGTCCATAGATCACTTTTAAAAGTTGGGTATGTCGGTCAGGAAAAGTCTTGTTTTTTGGTTTTGGTTTTTTTTTCTCATTTTGCCCTTTTTTCAGGTACCAAAAGTAAAATTAGATGTACTTGTTGTGGTAACAAAAACGGGGAACAAAATCTTTAATATTTTGATGAGTATTTTTATTTCTGAACACTTAAAAAAAATGAAAAATGAAAATTTTGATTTTCGACTAATGTTTGTATAAAAAAATGAAATTTAAAAAAAAATTAAAAAATAAATTAAAAAAATTTTAAAAAAAATTAAATTTAAAAAATTTAAAAAATTTTAAAAAAAATTTTTAACAAAAGTTTTTTAGTCGGAATGATTAAGAGGGTCGGGCGGACGAGGACAATCAAACAACTTTTTTTTGGCCTTAGGCAGGTGCTTCCGCCTGGGGCTAACTATTTAGGTCGATACATTTAAATGATCGTATTTTATCATTGTATGTATGTGCAGCGGATACGTCCCATTCGTTCATTTAAATATCCCCGGAGAATACAGTTACACGAAAACGTCACATTTACAAGTCTTAAAGTCTCCGTGCTATTCCGGAACTACAAACAGGGTTGCACAAATTATGCATTGATTGGTGTAGTGCAGTAGCGTATCTCCCGGGGGTCAGGGGGGCAGAGTGCCCCCCCCCCCCCCCCCCCAGACGGGTTTGACCGGGAAGGCCAGCCCAAACTACCGGGCTAAAAAAAATCGAAGAGAGGGAGGGGAGAGAGGAAGAGAAAAGGGGAAAGGAAAGGAAAAAGGGGAAGGAAAGGGAAAGAAAGGAAAGAGAGGGAGAGAAGGAAAAGGGAAAGGAAAGGGAGAAGAGGAAGATAAAAGGGAAAAGGAAAGAGAAAATCCAAGGGATTTACTTAATTCCCATCTAAATGACAACTTTGCCCCTTGCCCGGTTTTATGATGGGCAATTTAGTATAAAAATGGCAAATTTTGTCGCGCTACGCGCGCATTTAGTGTCCAGGAATATCATTATAGAAGCCCGTTTGCAAGAAAAATGTACCTTAATAATGGCAAGTTTCGTGCAGATATGTTGTTAAAATTTCGCGCACTACGCGCGCATCAACTTTAGGATGCAACGTCATTCGCTGGAGTAAACAACCCAGCTGCGCAAGTTTTTTACTTAACAGGGTCGAACTGGTGTCCACCGGGAAAAAAAATATCCTTTGCCCCCTGGAAAAAATCCCAGATATACCACTGGTGTAGTGCTCCCTTCAACGTCATTTGGACGCCTGTGCTCGAGGAAAAAATCCAGTGGTTTTTAATTTATTAGCGTATCCAATGTAAAGAATAATCAGACTGCTTGGAAGGATAATTGTTTGTGAGAGAGGCCCGAGAGAGGCGTCAAGTTTAGCCAACCAGACATCTCTCAACTAGCACATAGCTCGTGGGCATAAGGTGACTATTTGTATAGGTGACTATTTGTATGGAGGGCAATACCATCCATATCGCCAACTACCCCCAAAATACCTCAGCTTTTCCCCCTTTATAGCCTGCTAAAAGTCGATAACCCAATTCTGACGAATGTTCACTAAGATCACGAACGTCAGATCGAATCTGCTGGCAACTGATTTCTAATTTATGTTGAGAAATTATGTTATCCTATTATTCTGAACTCTGAATTCTCATCAGCTGTAAATGAAATACGATATAGATTTCTTTTTGAGAATTTCTTTACATATTACCTTTGCAGTCGCATCGGCTAGATCATTGGCCGACAATTTTCTTAGACAATCTATAAGCTCCGAACTGTTTGTATAGTCCACGTCACATCCTGCTTCTCTCGCAACATCATAAACATCCTGGCGGGCTTTCTCATGATCATATTCCAAACCCCACGGTGTTAGGGCACTGCCGCTCTATATAGCAACAATAAATTTATGATATGATTAGTTTTGTATAATCTACTACATACACATTTTCGGAACATCGCCTGATTAATCTTACACTTGCGTCCCTCTTTAACTGAAATAACGTGGTAGATGAAACTCTAATATACGAGAGTATTATATATACATGTAGTTCAATGCAGGTCCCGTACTCACGTTTTTGAAGAAATGGAAAAAAAATATAAAAATGTTGAAAATAATTAGTGCGATAAATGGTAAAAAGTGCGGGGTTTGAGAGAAGGTGTGTTTTTTTCTTTCTTGGTCAATGAAAAGTGCGAAAACTAGTAAAAAGTGCGGGTTATTTTACGGATATATTAGTTTTTGAAGAAATGAAAATACAATAAAAATGTTGAAAATAAATAGTGCGATAAATGGTCAAAAATGCGGGTTATTTTACGGATATATTAGTTTTTGAAGAAATGAAAATAATATAAAAATGTTGACAATAAATAGTGCGATAAATGGTGAAAATAATATAAAAATGTTGAAAATAAATAGTGCGATAAATAGTAAAAAGTGCGGGTTATTTTACAGACATATTCGTTTTTGAAGAAATGAAAAAAATATAAAAATGTTGAAAATAATTAGTGCGATAAATAGTAAAAAAGTGCGGGGTTTGAGAGAAGGTGGGTTTTTTTCTTGGTCAATGAAAAGTGCGAAAACTAGTAAAAAGTGCGAGTTATTTTACGGATATATTAGTTTTTGAAGAAATGAAAATACTATAAAAATGTTGAAAATAAAAGTGCGATAAATGGTCAAAAGTGCGGGTTATTTTACGGATATATTAGTTTTTGAAGAAATGAAAATAATAAAAAAATGTTGAAAATAAATAGTGCGATAAATGGTCAATAATGCGTGGTTAAAATGAAGGGTTTTTTCTTCTTGGTCAATGAAAAATGCAGGAAATAATCAAAAATGATTATTATTTTACAGAAATATTTGTGTGGTGTTTTTTTTAAGAAATGAAAATAAAATAAAAGCGTTGAAAATAAATAGTGCGATAAATGGTCAATAATGCGTGGTTATTTTACAGAAATATTTGTGTGTTTTTTGTTTTGAAGAAATGAAAAGAAAATAAAAGCGAAAAGTGTGGAGTCCCTAATCTGGACATGACCATTATTTATACTTTCATTGAATATTTTATAATCCTCCTACTTTTGTCACTGCTATGGAAATATCAACATTTGAGATACAATTACTGTTGATCAAAATGTTTAAATGCTTTAGGTTCTAATTGTGTGGGTTGTTGCGCACCCGGCTATGAAAAATTCCCTGTCCTAAATCATGAAAGGTATCCACTCACGTGGACCAGAATATACATGCACAGAATAGGCTTACAGACGTCACAGGCGAAAATCCGAAATTTTGAATTTCTTTTACCCGAGTAGCTACTGTTCTAACCAAATATTGGCTTTAGGAGTAAGAGATGACATGTCTAATTTGGTATAAAAATGCGCTCTCGCGCGCAAAATGTAGCTGTTTTATGCAAATTGAAATTTGTTTTCCATTTTACGCCAAAATTGTCTAATTTGGTAAGAAAATGCGTGCAAAACATTTCCTTGTTATGCTCCCTATTTTAACTATATTGAAAAATGGGTGGGGGGAAAAGTGGGGGGGGAAGATTTTGTTTGGGGGAGCGGGCAAATGCACCCCTTGCACCCTCACTGTTTGTTATCCTTAAAAATCGCATCGTAAAATGCATTTACACAATCGTATGATGGTCTGATAATGCTAGTATGGGGCCAAAAGTCAATAATTGATATTGCTGTCAGTTATCGAGAGCTCGATTTTGCACGCCGGTTTGGGAGAAACCACGTCACCCCCATCCAAAATGGATGCCATAATGCAAAAATAGCCATTAATCTGGATTTTTAAAAAGTAAAAAAGTACCTGGGATATTTGGATTATTAAGGGCACATGAAGCACCTGGTTTATTAAGATCACGTGGAAAACTTGGATTAGGAAGATCTGGGTAACTAGAATATTTAAGAGCACATTGGGCCTAGCAAGACAATGCATATGGTACGTATTAAGGACACCCTGTCACTTACATTATATCAAAGGCATCTTGGGTACCTGGATTATTTAAGGACATGTTCTTGATGTTATAAAGATGGATCACGCTTTGATTACTCACGTCCCCTAATATTTGATATGACTAAACTGCCGCCCACTATATCTTCGACACCCGAGCTTCACTTGCCGTTCCTGGATTATGTGGTATATGGATTAAGGGCACCGATGGTAACTGGATTAGGGGTAGGGCTTATGCCTATGGAGTGCTATGTCATTTGGACAATCATGTGTACATACCTGACACATGGTATATACCTACATATTGACTATAGGGTATCTGGGTGTCTGGATTATCAAAGGCACGTGTATACATGGATTATAAAGGGCCCCGGGATATTTAGATGATGGGTATGAGTTACCTGGTTTATTAAGGACACGTGGATTAGAAACATTTTGCCCTGGGTATGTGAATTATGGTGCACACGGCCCACACGGGCCTATTATAAAGGCTGAAAGCCAAACTGGAGTCAAGTGACTCTTGAAATGGAGTAAATCGGCCATGACTCTCCAAAGGAGTCATCCTGACTCTTCAAAGGAGTAATCCTGACTCTCCAAAGGAGTCGTCCTGACTCCCCAAAGGAGTCATCCTAGCCGTCGGAAAGAGTCATCGGCCATGACTCTCCAAAGGAGTCATCCTGACTCTTCAAAGGAGTCATCCTGATTCTCCAAAGGAGTCATCCTGACTCTCCAAGGGAGTCATCCTAGCCGTCGGAAAGAGTCATCGCCCATGACTCTCCAAAGGAGTCATCTTGACTCTCTGGAGCTAATTTGCATATTTTACTTGGTCTTATATTAGCCGAGTAGAATGCACAAATCGCTCATTAGCATAATTGCAATGGTACAAAAATTAGCACCGATGCTCGTGTATACCATTTCAATTATGCTAATGAGCTAATTTGCACATTTTATTTATTTAAACCTATTAATTTATTTGAATTAAGTCGATACCTTAATTTAACACCGTTGAATGTATATTGATATATGCATATTTCTCACTGGTTAAGAAAGGAAAGTGATTGCTCACTAAGTAAATGCAAATACATTGAGCAGGGGTAGCTTTGATCACTAAGGAAGCTCCAGCCGCCACATCGTTCGCATGTAGTATCTGTCTGATTAACAAGCTCGGACATGAGACGCTCGGCCTTTTACCGAAGTCTACATGTAGAAGGTGCTAAGCATACAGCCGACCATTGCACTGCCGGTCGGTGATGATGCGCTCCTGCCATGTCAAGCAAAGCTTCATGGGTTTTTCAGGACGCTTAGTCAGTATGTAAGGCATCATCGTTGGGCTCATTTTTATAGTCCCCGCGTGCTATGCAGACCAGGGAGGGTCAGTTTGGATTGCTGTCCAGCCATTCTGCCAGGTTTGTAATACGGGGCCATAAGGGGAGGCCGGTGGTGTTTCTCCTGTCCCTTGAAGGTTTTTACTTTGACCTGGGCTTGCCTTGGTCATTGGTTTCCCTTCTTGGGCCGAACAAAAAACAAAAAAAAACATTGAGCAAGAACATAAACATCAAAGAACCAATTACCTTAACCCCCCCCCCCCCCCCCCCCCCACCTCCAGTTCTCAGTGTCTTATTCCTACCTGGAGTCACGGTGACTCTATTTAGCCAGTTGGAGTCATTATTACTCTCGAAAGGGAGTCCAGCCTACATGTGACTCTATGTCAATATTGACTCCATTTGAAGAGTCACAAGACTCCCTTGAAGAGTCATGCATCATGACTCTCCAAAGGAGTCAGTAAATGTTGACTCTCCAAGGGAGTCATGTGACTCTCCAAACCGAGTCAATATTGACATAGAGTCACATGTAGGCTGGACTCCCTTTATAGAGTAACCCTGACTCCAGTTTGGCTTTCAGTGAGGTACATGATGAGTAAGGGCACCCAGTCACCTAGATTAATAATAATATCAAGGGTATTGGATTATGTTCTTGGTAATTTGATCTTCTAACGGATTACCCGCCATGCCAGTATACATAATAACAATAACACTGCGAATTGGCCAACGAGCCAATGCTAAAAAGCAAAAAAGCAGGGACCTAAGAGCGTGAGTAAAACTATGGCTAGATTTATAGATTACTTGGTATTCAGTGATTAACCAGTTAAGGGACACCATGAATTTATATCCTCAGTTAAAGCCCACCTTTTGTCAGTTTTATGACCAGGCGAGTACCTAAATTCAAAATGTTTTCGGGGCCCTTAAGCAGGGGGCCGGGGGACTTAAGGAAGTTTGTTGTTGAATCTTGTGAGTGCTGTAATTATTGAACTATGACTCAAATGTATATAAAAGTAGACTTTTCATCCCATGCTTTCAAGCATTTGTGTATTCACTCGTGGAGGTGGTCTGATAGGGACGATATGGGTATGTGAGTGAAGACATTATTTGTGTATGAAATTAACACATCTTTTGTTGATTTCAGCAATTTAAGTGCAAAAAATGAAAAGAAAGTGCCAAAGTAGGTTTAGTTTCATGTTTGAATGGAGGAATTCCATTCAATATTACCAAATTCTCACTTCTAATAAAAGATAATTTAACTTGCCTAGGGTAATAGACCACTACATATGTGGTATCTAAAGGGTTCAACAAAAGAAAGTATACCACTTTGTTTATGTCATTTTGAGTAACATTCAATTTTTGTTTGACCAAACAGGCTAGATAGGGATTTAGATGAATCTTTTAGGCATAATTTGATATCAAATTTGCAACAACAAAGATAAACCATGATTAGCACCATTTAAAGAAAAATTTCCAATTTTCAAAAGTCTCATTTCCAATACACAGCTGTGTATTGGAAAATGAGACTTTTGAAAATAGGAATTGTTTTCTTTAAATGGTGCTAATCATGGTTTATCTTTGTTGTTAGGGGGCAAATTTGGGATCAAATTATGCCTGAAAGATTCATCTAAATGCCTATCTAGCCTGTTTGGTCAACAACAAAAATTGAATGTTAGGGATCACGTCAAAACTCGACCGCCCGTTGACCGCCGGTTACGGCCGGTTCCGCCCGGTTCTCACAAAACGTGTCGTCTGTTATAATATACACACATAATGAGGTCAAATAGTTACACTCTGGTGAACACGACCGGTTGATACTGCCTCGTCACACGCGTGAGCAATAAAGTCTTGAAGTAATGTGTTCTCAAGTCTCAGTTGACAACCAGTACAATACAGCTATTGATTTTCGCTGGGGTTGGCTTTTTCAATCTGTTTATAGCTCAATTTACTTTTTAAAATCAATACCGAAAGTATATGAATGGTTTTTTATAGAACGATTATAGAGAGAGCTATTATGACCGCAAAGTAACAGATTGATAGTGTAAATTGGTCTGGTTACAGCATTAAGTCAACCGGCGGTTGTTCAGTGTTGCATGCGTGAATATTCATATACAAGTAAAACATTTGACCTGAAAGAACCGGGCGGAACCGACCGTAACCGGTCAACGGGCGGTCGAGTTTTGATGTCTTCCCTTACTCAAAATGACATAAACAAAATGATATACTTTCTTTTGTTGAACCCTTTACATTGTTAAATAAACTGGTAAATTAGTGTATTGTAAGTTCATATTCAAAGACTGTCTCTTTTCGGTCGATCTTTGATTAAATTGTGTGCTTTGTAATATAATTTACGGAAGTTCATTATGGTTTTATCATTGAGATTACGAGAAATGCCAGGCAAATGCTTTGAAAGAGTGTTTTGGCATAGCGGAATATTGTAAGGCATCCTTGAACAGGACTCTGTAGCTTAGGCCTTTGCCTCAATAATGTCTTATGCCTTTTTATTAAAAAGAATTGTCATTGTTAAAGTTTTCATTGTATTTTGTAGTAGATAACCACCAGACTAGTCAAGCAAGAGTCGAGTATAGGAAACAATTTCTAAGAGACACTTAGAATCCTTTTAGTAAGAACTCTGAGTTTTGTATAAAGCAAGACTTGTGGCATTGTTCCCAAGAGAGATTGTTAAACCTGATACTTGCTAATTAGATGGCCTACCCGAGGCCTACCTTCTTCACCAAATAAGTAATTTTATTGAAAATATCCGAAGATTAAGATTTAAATGGTTATCTGGTCAAACTTGAACGATAGGTATACTGTCTTAGCTCATAACAAACCAAAATGAGCATCAATTGCGAAAAAGATTTCTGTTTTTCCACACTGACAGTCGGTTTTCCAGAAAAGAAAAGAAAAATCCAATCTAATATAATCATTATAATCTAATATAATCATTCAATCATGGAGAGACTGGTTGATTTCACTATTATCAGCAAAGTTATTATCAGCAAAGTACACTTTCACAGTATTGATTGTTATATTTTGGTTCAATAATTTCAATGCAAAAAAGGTTTCGCGCAAAATCAAAAGTTAAAAATAGGGACAGCGGTCCCAAATAGGTCGTCCGTTTATAGGGGTAGATTAAAAACAAGGTGGCTCTCAAACCACAGGCATCAGGCAACTAGAAAGAAAGAGGACATAATATAGCCTCTTTGTTAAAGACATAATAAGTTAACATCATAATGTAAATTTGACCTTGGACCTCATTAACATATGAAGGGATATTATCAAAAATGTTGATTTATTTTAAGAAACTTTTTTGACCCAATTTTTTTGAACAAAGCTAAGAAAAAAATGTGAATACAAAATGCCCAAATCGCTTGACGATGATATAAAGACACTCACTAATGAATGGACGAATCTTTTTTAACCTTATTTAATATTTTTCCAACTTTTGTCATGTGTCAACAACAACAACAAAAATTAAAGTTTTTGGCACTTTTTGGTCAAAATTTCAAAAAATATTAGATTAGGTTTTTAAAAAAATCTTCCCTTCATTAGTGTCTTTACATCATCATCTAACGATTTGGGCATATTTTACTTAAAATTATTTTTGTTAGCTTTGTTCCAAAAAAATTGGGTCAAAAAAGTGAATTTGGATTTTCTGATCCATTTCCTTTCCAAAAATGTATACTTTTATATGCATTTGATTAATAGTTCAATAATTACAGCACTCACAAAATTCAAAAAAATTATTCAAAAACTTCCTTGAGGCACCACACCGCATGCCGCACTGCACTCACCATGCTCACCAACAGGCCAATTCTTGACCCCTACCAAAATGCAACTTCAAGCGGTCATTATAGCAACCACAACGAAAACTATCGCAATGAAATGTGCAAACGACGCAATCCATCATGGGGTTTAAGGAGGTTCTTTTATGGCCATTGTTTAACTTAAACCAAAGGAAAATCGTTAACCTTGAACCCCCCCCCCCCCCCCCCCAAACTCATTTAAGAAATCGTTAACCTGGAACCTTGAACCGCTCATTCAGGGGCCATTCGACCTTGAACCCGGTTCATCTGATCAACTTCAAAACCCTACCCGTAACTATGGTTACATGACGTCTTATACTACTGAGAATTGTACCTGCATTATTGCCTTGGAGAAGTAATTCCACGACCCAGGTGACAATAGGTGGAACCCAACACTCGCTGCTCCCGCACTCTCTCCAAATATGGTTATGTCAGACGCGTTTCCTCCGAAAGCTGAAATCAGGATTATTGTTTTGATCAATAGCTTTTATTATTTATTTTATAATAATAATAAAAATACAACATTGCAACGACAAAAATCATTGCCGTCAAAGTCTAATGACTGCAATATAAAGCAAAGAAAACGGTTATGAAATATTTTTGGTAAAAATGTATGTATTAAATAATAGTAGCGTTAAGCATTCATGTTCCCATCTATGAAGATATGTCTAATCAAAGTCCCATCACCAAAGATTCCTGCACGAACAAGCAGTTTCTGTCTGATTTTGGGCTGTCATAAGTGATATCTATCTATTAGGGTTATTCCTGTGCGCATGGCTGATGAGACTGGTGTTTACTAGAAAATATTGCTTCAATCAAATATCATGCATAAATATTTCCTGCCACACCCAGCTCTGTCCACTGTGCATATTGGAGTCTCCTTGGAAAGTCTGCCGCCATACGATCCACTTGAAATGAACCATTGTCTCACAAGTGCGCTCTATTCCTTCTGTAGCGGGATTGGATTTTTGGTGTAGTGATTTCAAAATGTATTCAGCATAATTTAAGATATTGTATTTAATTCACCTTAGGCCAAATTAAATTAATTGTTTGTCTCAAAGCTCCTCTCCTGTTGTAAAACTTATGCGGAATGCGGGGTTTTTTTAATTTTTTTTTTTTTTTTAAATATAAAATATTGAAATCCTTATAAAAGTGAACTTTGATGATGTGATCAATGAAAATCTTTTCTTTTTTTGAAAAAAAAGAAAAGAAAAAAAGTGTTTTCAGATTTTTGTTTTTCTAATGCGCATCAATAAACTAACGCGCGCGGGAGCTTTGAGACAAACAATTAATTTAATTTGGCCTTATCCGCGAGTCCTTATCCGTCTGAGATTCGAAAAGAGGCCTAATTGATCTGCGCTGCGCAGTACGGCTAAAAAGCTAAAAGCGTCACTTCGGGACCGCATGTGAATAGAAGCAGAGAAATCTATTATCGGACGTTACAATTTGAGCTAGGATAACGTTATTTTCGAGAGTCAAAGACCGTGTTGTGGATTAATAAATAGGATATTTTCCGTGGATGCTTTGGGTATGTAAAATATGAAGGTAGATGTTCGATCTTAAGATTTTGATGCAATTTTGGAATACTGTGTGTGTGTGTATACAGAAATAAGGCCCCTTACAGTCAAATGTGAGTTTACTGTTGCGTTTTTGAAAAGCAGGACGAGGTGACTATTTAGTATTAATATTGTAATATTTTGGGGTAAATTCACCTGATTCAACATTGTCGGCGTTTTGTTTCTTTTATAAAGGAGTCTACTCATATTTGCATCCCTATTTTGAATATTAATGAGATATTCGATGTTTGTAATTTTCGTTACTCTAGCTCGAAAATTTTTAAAGATGGCGATCGTAAACAAACCTGAAATATTACCCAGAATGCACTAGGAAACTCCAAAGAAGTTCGGCTGATCGCGGACCCTCGGCAAAAAACTAAAAATAACTCGGCAATGTTTTGATGTGACGTCATGCGCAGAAGCGATTGCGCAGTTATCAATTGCCGTGCCTACGAATATGCTTCAAATGCACACATTTCAATACAAAGCGACAGTTGCAATTTTCGTGCAGAATTTTTTACTTCCCAGAAATGTTTTCCAAACCCGGAAGTATTGAAATGCGGCTCATCGGCTAATTTTATCGCCAGAAAAGTGTTAAAAAGCTTATGAAAAAGCTTTAAACAGTGAAATAATTAAATATTTTTAAATTTTTGATGAAGTCATGCTAATGTTATGGAACATTATAACACCGTGAAATTAGGACAATGAGTATTGAGGTGCTTTTGGTGCTCGGACACTTCAAATGAACGTAGGCGGAGTTTTATTAATTCTGAAATTATGGGGATATGGCTGTAGTAATAACTTAAATATTAAAAAGTGGTTGTCAATTGTTCTCATTGGAGTAAATGTACGCTCCAAGTCATGGCGTCGTGCTGAGTAATGAAGTTGTGCACATGTTTGATTGTAGTTAAAATAAGAAATGTTGTCAGGTTATGAACACGTTTTTACCTTGGTCACATTCTGTAGTGTTATAATGAAGTTTAGATAAGTAAGTGTAGTAAGCGCACCCTAAGCGACCCATACTCGCGTAGTGTAGTTTCATAACATGTGGTGAGAAATAATAGGCTTACTTGTACAAATTCACTCGTGTGTATATATTACTATGTGTTGAAAGTACAACAACTATGTATCGCCTCAAACCTATGGTTAATGATCGTAATGAGGAAGTTTGAGCAAATTAACCGACAATTATGATGTAAATGAAGGGAAATAGCCTAAGAGTGCATGCGTATTGGCTGGAAAGTATTCATAAGTGCACGAGGTGGTTGCGTTTTTTCTTTTATCAACGAAACGGTTGCTGCGCGCGGTGGAGAGGAAGTGACTTTGTGGGGTGTTGGGAGATGACATGCGGGTGCCTAACTGGTTTAGAGAACAACCATTGGGTATATGTGGCCGTGTCTCGCCCTGTCACCCTATATAGGTACTCACAATTTGGCTAAAGCGCGGAGTTGTATAATTGAGTTTGAGCGCGGAGTTGTGCTATCAAGCTTTAAGCGCGGTGTTGGACTGTCAAGCTTATGGCGCGTAAACATACACATATGATTGTCGGTGTGACATGGTATTAATACACCTATCAGTTGTAAGACGCACTATACGACCCCCGGGAATGGTGCATCACTTTACCGAGGTGCGTCAACTTCTCATGTACCATGACGCACCCTATGTCAAAAAAGTGACGGACCTTTGTCATACAATATACGCACCCTCAGTCAATTTTGTGACGCACCATTGGTTGATTGTGACGGACCATATGACGCACCCCCGTTGGCGAGATTCTTTTTTTCGTACATGATCCTAGTGAACGGACCTGTCCTCCTAACTCTGCTGTGGTTAGAATTTTCTGCGCTTGCGTGGTATAGTGCAATGCTGATCCCCTATATTAGTGACAGTACTCTCAAAATGATAGGTTCTCAGTCAATATACCATACTATACCACCAACCAGGCTTTACTTTACGGCAAACATCACTTTTCCGATATACCGCATGTTCTAATAAAATGCCTGAAATCACTCGATCACCGTGCAAGTGTGCAAGAGTTTGACAAACGGAAAAAATTAAACAAGGAATGTATCATATTCTATTTTGATGGACGCATCGCATCTAGGAGGGCAGGTTGTAGAATCTAGAGTGAATCAGAACTCCCACTGCAGGTATCTATGGCCATGGTCTTTAATCCCCTGAATAATTTCACATGTTTATGCACGGATCTCTCTCTGTTCATGAAACCAATTAGGATGCTCATTGCTCCCTCCAATTATCCTGGCTTTGAATACTATGTGCTTACAATTGTTGTTTGCTATTGATATGAATTTGCCCTTCATTCTTTTTTGCTGGAGGCTAGTACATGAACATATGTCCATTAGCTATTTTCACGTTGATTTATGAACGTTCCGTAAATAATGTGCATACAGGTAAAGCAGGGGTTTGGGGGCGAAGCCCCCAGAAAATTTTGGAAACTAATAAGTGTTTAAACTTTTTTGACCACCCCCCCCCCCCCCTGTTGTGGTTCTCAAAAACTTTTTTGACCCCCCTTTGCAGAGTATCAAAACTTTTTGGGCCCCCCCCCCTATAATTATCCAGCCGACCCCCCCCCCCCCCCCCCCCCCCCCCCCCACCCCACCAAAGTATTTATGAACGCTCCCTAAGCTTTAGAATAGAACTCCAAGGTGTCTATAGCAACAAAAAAGTAATCAACCGACCAACCTTCTTTTTTCTTGTTTGGGCAAACAAACCTTTATGGGCCTAATGGGGAACATGTTTCTACTTTCATGTCATCAAAATATCTCTATCCGTTCCGATATCGCGTGACATTGTTGACAACATGACAACGGGGAAAACAGAATTTCTTTTTTAAATTTTTCGAGCCCTATGCATCTTGTTCAGTCATCTTAAGAGTGATAATCACTTTAAGTGCTTCCAGTTTGATAGCCCAATAAGAGAGTTGCCTTCCAGTATTTGTAGCCCAATGATAAAAAACACCACACAAACAATGCAATGTGATGCACACACACACTATTTGTTCAGCGGGAGCGCAAAGCATGGGACATGGTTCCGCGTACACTTTCGTGGTCCAGGCACGGTTTCGGGGTCCATGTGTGGTTCGTATTGCGACGTACACTTCATGTATCAGAGACATGCAAGATTTTGCGTAACATTTAACATGGCTGCAATTGTATATGCAGGCACTGGTAGTGTACTGCCAAGTTAGTCAGTTCACCTAATTTCATGATTTAATCATGCGATATCGTTATTGCCATGCAGAGTGTCATAGCGCACAGAGCGAAAGCACACGCCTAGGAGCGTGTTTAGTGCGCATCGGTACAGCATTATCGCTCAATAACAAGCACATTTCTCTCATTCCTGTAGCTGATACAGAGCAATGCATGTTTCGTTCTTGGTTCCCCTACATGTAGTCCCTACGCTGCACAACTATCTGAAATAGTGTTGATCTGAGTAGCCAACTCATTTGAAAGTCGCCCAAATTATTCCCTCTGTGTATACGCATGATACATGTACGTGTACATAAATAGCCCATCTGATGATAGGAAACCAATTCTAGTGCAACTTTGTTGTCGTTATTTGTGGTTATTGAAATCATCATAACTTCAAGAATCTCAATTCGATCTTTTTGAATGAGGTATCAAACTACGGAAAACACCTTTGCCCATTTAATGCATCTCAGATTTTTGGTATCGATTATTGATTTTGGATTAGCCAACGTCAAAGCACCAGCTCAGGGACCTTTGTGCTAGGTGTATAGGAAATCAAAAGGGACACGTCAGTTTACCTGGATATCATTTCGATTGCGCTTTGTGCCGATCATGGTCAATAGTTTTATGAGTTACAAAATAGATCATTTTGGTATATAATTGGATCGATTGAGCCCATATGTGTTGGTCAAGCTATGAGTTTTTAAAAATATTATGTTTTGAGGTATCCAAGTGTTGGATAATATTGGATCCAAAACATAATAATGATAAAATTTGATGATTTACGCCCAATATGTATTGATCTCGCTATGAGTTTTAAAATATTGGGCTCGGCTGCGTCTCGCCCAATACGGTATTTTTAAAATCTCATAGCTCGACCAATACAATGGGCTTAATCTATCCAATTTATACCACACTTTGACACCTCAAAACATAATAATGGTCAAACTTGGATTCTACTATGTTAACAAAAATGTCCACAATATCTGTCAAAAACGTCCGATTTCTAAGATTCAAATATTTGTAGATGTTAGAATTATAAACACTTTTATCAATAAAAATGGTATTCATAGCTAAATAAATGCACAATTCCCTGTGTATATCATTCCCAGATTATGTATCTTCTGAATGAAGGTGACAATTTAATTTCAATTTGTAGTTTAATTGCACCGAATTTGACAACGTTATGATTAAAGTTGTTCACAATTTTTAAAAAGAATTGATTGGGATGGGAGACAAATTAAACGGAGAGATCATTCACAAATCAACCATTTATGTTTCAAATACTAGTAATACGTTTTTGTTGACTCACCCGCGATATTTTCTTTTGTCCATTTAAGCGCCAACTGCTGATCAAATAATCCATAATTTCCTGGCATTACGTCATCACCTGATTCGTAAAAATAGATGCAAACTAGTTTATGATCAATCTTAAATGATAGACGAATGCATTAATATTTAATTTAAGGTGATTGATGGTCCGGTTAATGCCGTAATTCAATCATTCTCTGTACATAGGCCATAGGCTACATGCATAGCCCCTAATTAATAAATATTAATGAACCCGACATTCTGGGGTTTGCGATGCTGGGCGACTCAGTGGCGTAACTAGACTTTTTCATTTGGGGGGGGGCAAGAAGGGGCAGTGACTTGAAATGGGGGGCTCCTATGATTTGTTGAGTCAAGAGAAAATTTTCGACTTTACAGCTATTTTTTGGACAATTGAGCTACATTTTGGCTCTAAACAAGCTTGTACCAAAGAATATTTCATTTTGGGAAGACATATGCGCGCGTAGCGCGCTACAGCGCGCGAACATTTTCATATGTGTACTTTTGACCATCATAATTCCATGATTCCTTTCGTCAAATGAACCGACAGTGCCAATCTCAACCGACACGATGTCATTATTGGGGGGATTTGGTGTGTACTTTGTTTGTAAATTTCATTTACAGCCGTACTTGATTTCATTTGGGGGGCAAGCGGGGGGGGGGGGCAAGGGTTCCAAGTGGGGGTGGGGGGGGGGGGGCTCCCGCCCCTGGATTGTATCCAACATACATTCATGGAAACGATGCTATATGACTATGAGGGAATAAAGCGTAAACAACACTAGAAATCCAATTTTAGAAAATCAGAATAAGGCTCAGTGTTTCAGAGTTTCAAACAATCCCACAATGTAAAGAGCGTTTTTAATTCAAACGGTTTCAGAACAAAGGTTACTTCATCGGCTTTGCTGTATCTTCAATGGTGTTGGAAGAGTTCATTGGACAAATGAAATCATGAAGTTATGACGGTACAAGTACAAATAAGGCATTCTTTTGCGCGCGTCCACACAAAATACATTTTAGTGTTTGCGAACCCGTTTCAAGCCGAAATATGTACCTCAGCTTCCAATAATAAATGTAAAATAGCAAGTCGGATTTGTTTTAGTCGGTAGAGTATTGTCGGTTCCCTTTCATTTTTCGCCCCAAACATGAACAACATAACTACGCCACTGCATTACTGAAACCCGAAACCACAAGTTACTGCAAGTTGAGATCCATGAATACTGGAAAATAGTCATAACTCAATTCTGATTTTGACTTGTCAACATAAATTGATAGGTAGTCAAACATGTTTAAAGTGAAAGTAATAATCCGACATCCAAATTAGAATTCCTAGGTTTGCATTATCTCATTTTTTTTAAACACTCGTGGATTTAATATTACTCGCTTTCATATATTATGTATACCATATCCAAATTAGAATACATTTGCACTAAAACTCTTTATTGAAACAATCTTTTAAGATTAAAAGTTTCATAATGCCAAAATACAAAAGTCAAATTACCATACACATTCTCAATTCGGCTTCAAAAACAAAAAGCATTTGGTGTGATTAACGAATCTAAATTTACTAAATACAAGGTTACGCGATAACACCCACATAATTGTTTGGAAGTATGCATCCCGAATAAAACGGTGTCAACATAAAATGTTAATGCAATGTTTAAATTAGAAGAAACAAGATTATAGGCATGGTCCCATATGCCCACAAGAAAATAAGATGCTCTGTGTAGTCAATAACTTGAAATGAACTGCAGATGCCTCTTTCACCATTTTGTGTAACATTAATATTATGGTCGGGGTGGCCGTTTATGGTCAGTGGCGTACCCAGGGGTGGGGCCAGGGGGCCGGGGGCTGTCGGTAGATTTGCAATTTCTACCATGCAATTTCTTTCAGCCGTTTTTGAGGACAACGTCATCGCTACCCCCACCACCACCACCACTTATCAAGATTTCAGCTGCTGACGGGGGAAAAATTGGGTCACTTTTACGATTTTATTGTCGGTACATTAGTACATTAGTCTATACTTACCGAGACTGGAAAAGCCGAAAGAGTTGAGTCTGTAGTTGATGGTGACATAAATGACATCGGTAATAGCTGTAAACGGAACACCATTAAATCCGGGACTTGAGGCGGCTCCAATAACAAACCCCCCACCATAGATCCAGAGCATGACAGTAGCATTTTCGGGCTATTGGTTAAAAAACGTTGGGATTAATTCCGTGGAAACATCATTAAATTCATAAACATATCGAATAATGTACCAGTTAAAATTAATATAGAAAATGGCTATTCAAAATATGATAATATATAGATTGTTGTTTAATAGTTTGTCATTAAACACACTGGAATATTATATACACATGGAAAAAAGTATCGCACCACTGCTTTTTTTTGTTGAAAAGTGCAAATGTGGCCTCGAATTTTGCCACCATGGTGTGATATTAAGAATCATTTGTTTGCGTAAGCTGTCCAACAAAATGTTGTGCAATAAAAGGGCCACATTTTAGTTTGTGACGTAATCGATGTAATGGTTTTTGTCAAGGCCAAGGGATATCGCGTTATATCCAAACTTGTTTCATGAATGCTTTTCAACAAAAAAGCAGTGGTGCGATACTTTTTTTCCATGTGTATAGTACTCTAGATTTGGTCAAAAACGTTCACCTAGTGATATATGAGGCATTTTCAAAACAATTAGAATTAAATAGTTTAAAACAAATAGGCCTATGTTGCATTCACTTTGGTCTCAAATGTGTTTTAGGATTTATGTACCAAAATATGGGGTTAGAAATGCTGTAAAGATAAATTTATTATGTATTTATTGTTTTTCAACCTGCTATATAATATAAGGAATTTTTTTTATTTTAAATTAATAGAAAGAGAACGCATTACTCTATTCTGATGATTCTTTCATTAAAAATTATGATAATTCAATATTCAACTAGAAGTAAATGTCTGAATAATATCCAAAAGCGCCCTCATGTGTTTTAAAACATTAACGGCCTATATCTCAAAACAGCGAAAGCGCGTATCTGGAAAACGGGAGCGGTCATAACTCAAAAACGTTTTGTATGATTGTAATGATATTTGGCACAGATGTTAAGAAGGGTACTGTCTACAAAATAATGAAGAATGTGTTTTCATTTTTGTTTTCGTTTTCAAATTACGATGTGAAATCACCTGATTGGCCGCGGGCTGTTTACCAAAAAATCCAGAGACATTGATTTGTGCGTATTGTTCTAATACATTTATCCCCCCCCCCCCCCCCAATATGACCCCAGTGGGTTATTTGTTTTTGAGTTATGAATGCTCCCGTGTTTAGCCAATCAGAGGCCTTGCTCGGTTACCATGGCAACCAGAGCGGAACCGAAAACGTTTTTAAAACTAGACATCAAGGGCTACAATATAGTATACAATAGGGCGGGCGTAAATAGGGAAGATATTTTGTTCAAATCGGCCATGGTCAAAATGTATTCCACTTGACCCCACATGGTCAAACATGCAAACAAAATTGGAGGGGTCTTCATGCCAAAGATAGAAAAATTAAGTTTCGACCTAACAAATTGAAACATATTTTTGTCAGCACAATGCATTTCTATAAGGTCCTTTTATACATACATGAAATGTATGCTGCAGTTATTTAAAGTGCCATAACAACTATCTAAGATGAGAAATAAGTCCAAAACAATGAAAATGCTCAAATTAGCGGCCATTTTAAGTGTATGTAAATTAGTCATATTTCTAACACTCTGATATTTTCAGACGTTTAGTTTGTCATTATATAGGTACCTTATAGAAATGCATTGTGCTGCAAATAAATGCATCAATTTGTTCTAAGTAGAAACTTAATTTTGCTACACCAATATGGCAAACTTTACCCTGTATTCCCTATAGGGGGATTAAGGGTAGTGGGCCTCCAAATTTGTTTAAAGTGCATATTTGATCATGTGGGGTCAAGTGGAATACATTTTGACCATGGCCGATTTGAACAAAATACCTTCCCTACATACGCCCGCCCTAGTATACAACACTTATCGGCTGTTATTTGGGGAAATTGTGTAGAATGCTCCAACTTGATGTTTTCTATTCGATATGAAGGGTCATCCGTAAAATAGTCGTTCGTATTCCGAAGTTTGAGTTGCATAACTCCAATATTAGTTCTTAATTTAGAAGTAGGTCTACCATGAGACATGAAATTTGCCCATTTAGCGCACAAAATGACCGATTGGTTAGGTCCTATCCAACTTTGGCAGTAACTTCACTGCATTTTCGCCTATAACGTCTAAATGGAACATATCTTGCGACAAACATTTTACAGAAATAATGAGAAAAATGAGGTTTCTTATATTTAAATACGTTGATGGTAAAAAACACTAAAGCAATCGAAACAGCCACCTTTAAACGAAATGTTGCAGAAAACGTTCATGAAGCTATACTGTATGACAAAGCCATATTGCGTGACAAAAATAAATAAAAATGGATATATCCATTAGTTTAAACAAGACTAAGGTCGTAGTTTTTAGAAAAGGTGGACGACTCAAAAACCATCAACGGTAGTATCTCGATGGGAAAAAAATTGAGTGTATTAATTATTACAAATATCTCAGTATTATACGTTTTCCACTGGGAATACCTTGGGCAAAGTAACATCTACTTTAGCTCAACAAGGCTTTTAAAGAGTCAGTTTGTCTATTTTTTTAGAATTGATTCTAATTGTCAAAAAATAGATTTTTCTCATAGCTTGTGCATTAGTAGGCCCTTGGCATTAAAAACCAGGGTGACTTTCAAAACAAAACAAAATCAACCTGTTGCCATGGTAACAAACAAAATGTGGGCCATTTTGGACCAAATTTGCCTTGAAATTTACTCAAAATTGTCTTATTTCAAGAACTCACCATACCAAAACAGAATATGGAACCATAAAATACATTCACCTCAAAGGACTACTCTTCCACTATTCCACGGCAGCATTTAAAGGTAAATATCTTGCTCTCAAAGTTAAATGCTAAATATTTAAAGGTTGCCTATTTTCAGTTTTGAAAAAAGGTGATTTTTAACCAATTGTATTGCCTTAAAACTATCTCTGCCAGGGAGGCCAGAAATTTGTCTTAACTGGTGTGAGTAGCTAAATGTATTGCCCTTTCAAATCTGTAAAAAAGGTAGCTCGGAAAAATGATATTCCTAAGTACAGTGTTGCCAGGAGCATCCATATTTGTTATAAAAGCGTGTTTTTTTTCTCGATGATATTCAATCAAAACATATTCTAATAACTCGGTTACATTCTTGTGGCTGTCTTCAAAGGGTTAATATGAAAAGAGTGGTGCTTAGGTTACTGGAAACACCCAATTTCATAAACATTCACAAATCCAGCCTATGAAAAAATCATTAAAAGAAATCAGTTAAGGGAGCACATCAAAACTCGACCGCCCGGCAACCGCCGGTTCCGTGAGGTTCCGTGCGGTTGCAGCCGGTTTCTATTGTTCTAAACGGTTGCCGCGCGGTCGAGTTTTGATGCGCTCCCTAAGCCTATGAAAAAATCAGTGTTGACAAAATACAATTTTTGCTAGTGTGAGTGTAGCTGAAATTACCACCTTTCTTGTGAACAAGTAGCATGCAGACAAACAAGCGATATAACAAAGTACCCAGACAACATACATATATTGGCCCTATATTGGCCCAATATTGGCAATATTGGCATTGGCATTATCTTGTTGACCAATATTGGGCCAATATTGGTTCCCCATTGGCAATATTGGCATTGGCATTTTATTGGTCACCAATATTGGACCAATATTGGCTTTACATTGGCGCTCGTTAATTGGCATCATGTTGGCAATCACTATTGGACCAATATTGGTGACCAATTGAGTGCCAATGCCATTGGCACTCTCTTGGTCACCAATATTGGACCAATATTGGTTTTACATTGGCGCTCGTCAATTGGCATCATGTTGGCAACCAATATTGGACCAATATTGGTGACCAAGTGAGTGCCAATGGCATTGGCACGGTTGGTACTCTCTTGGTCACCAATGTTGGACCAATATTGGTTTTACATTGGCGCTCTTCAATTGGCATCATGTTGGCAACCAATATTGGTCCAATAATGGGCGCAATATACCAGGGGCGGGAAATAACACCATTGATTTGATATTCAAATTATGACGTGGTCTAAAAAGGCGGCCGCTGTTAAGAGTTATCGCTTCCCAGCCTTTTGGCTAGGATCTTGTGCCTTGTCCTGTCCCTTGAAGATTTGTTCCCTTGTCCTAGGCTTGCCCTTGGCCAAATTGGTCCTGGCCACCTGGCTTCCTACCTAACATTTCTCCAAGATCGCCCAATATTGGCCCAATATTGGCCCTCATTGGCGAGTGCCAATATTGGGCCAAGCTTGGGCCAATGGCCAAATAATATTATGCCAATATTGTAAGCCAATATTGGGCCAATGAAAAATCAATATTGGGCCAATATTGTTATGTTATATTGGCCCAATATTGGCACTCATTGGCGATTTCCAATATTGGCCCAGTATTGGCCCAATATTGGCACTCATTTGCAAATGCCAATATTGGCCCAGTATTGGCCCAATATTGGCACTCATTGGCGAGTGCCAATATTGGGCCAAGCTTGGGCCAATGGCCAAATAATATTATGCCAATATTGTAAGCCAATATTGGGCCAATGAAAAATCAATATTGGCCCAATATTGGGCCAATATTGTTATGTTATCTGGGTAGTAGAGTGTTGCCATAAAAAAAATGTTTTGGGAATATACAGACAGGTATAGAGGCATATACTGAATATACATAACAGGTATAGATATGGTAAACATGTATCAAACATGCCTAGTATTGGATTACGACGTATTGATAATGAAAGGTACATTTCTGATATCAATATGATGCAATTATCTTTAATAAGCATAACAATCGCAAACATAACCTTTCTCTTCACAAATATAGAACATTGTTTTATGTTTCGAAATATAACAAGGGAGAGTCAGGATTCTGGATCCGTAAACTCTAAAACTAACATATTTCCTTGTCTAATCCAGCGGTTTAGAGTTAAAGTTTTGGAGTATTCCAGAGGGCCATGAAGGGGTCATAAATATAGCTTTTGGGGAACCATTTTAACATTTCGCTCTAAAAAGGCTTAGAAACACAAAAGAAACGATCAAATATGCACAATTTACTGCTCGCCACGCTCGCATCATATTTTCAATTTCAGTTTTAATAAATCGGGCTACTTTATACCATTTTTTTCTGGGCACGGTACTGACCGAGAATGTCTGATGGGGTCTTGAGGCAGGGGCGTAGCAAGGTACCAAATAGTGGGGCGGCTATTACTGGTAATTGAGCTTTGTGTCTCAAAGCGGTGCGCATCGCCGCCCTCCGAGCTGTGCTCGGACAGGGGGGAGTCTGAGGGTGGATGTGCCCCCCCCCCCCCCCCCCCCTTAAAAGTAGAAAGAAAATCAATTTTAGAACTCATTTGGTGCGATCTGGTGTATACTTTTGTCTTTTGACCAATATTTTATCGAAAAGCCACCTCTTCATTTCCAATAAAAAAAAAATTATCAATGCACGAAAGAAGTTGAGCATAACTGATATATTCTTGATTTAAGTATACATGGTTTAAAAGGTCGAAAAGGGGGGAGTCTGAGGGGGGATGTGCCCCCTTCCGAAGTAGAAAAAATTTCAATTTTAGAACTCATTTGGTGCGATCTGGTGTATACTTTTTTTGACCAATATTTTATCGAAAAGCCACCTCTCCATTTCAAATAAATATTTTGTTTTTTATCAATGCACGAAAGAAGTTGAGCATAACTGATATATTTTTGATTTAAGTATACATGGTTTAAAAGGTCGAAAAGGGGGGAGTCTGAGGGGGGATGTGCCCCCTTCAGAAGTAGAAAAAATTTCAATTTTAGAACTCATTTGGTGCGATCTGGTGTATACTTTTTTTGACCAATATTTTATCGAAAAGCCCCCTCTTCATTTCAAATAAATATTTTGTTTTTTATCAATGCACGAAAGAAGTTGAGCATAACTGATATATTTTTGATTTAAGTATACATGGTTTAAAAGGTCGAAAAGGCGGGAGTCTTTGTTTTTTATCACTAGAAACTCATATCCAGTATTTTTGCTTTGTTAACATACTTAAAATCCAAAATGGCTGCCAAAAGGGGCATGGCTGCAAAAATGGTAACATTCCATAAAATGTGATACTATCTACCAAAATGTATGATGAAAGTATAGTTTTAACAATGGGATGTCTATAAGAGTGTATAATACATCACATTCACCAATGTTCTAAACTGCTAAGCTATCATGATTATGGAAAATTCACCATTTCCCCGGTGAAATGGTTACAAAACATGCCCCATTCCATTTAAATGGATTTTTTGTTATTTTACCTTCGATTTCGGTGCCCATATATTAAGATAGAGACAATCCTCTGATACTTCCTCAAGCGATGCTTGCATACAAGGTGGCCGGAAGTAGGTTGCGTCATAAGGTTCATCCGAAGACCATGGTTCAGATGCTACGGGTTTGGCAAAACGACGATCACCCACTGGAGGGAGGGCATACGGTATTCCACGATAAACATCTACCTCCCCGGTGAAATCCGGATACTCTGTGACGTTGAATAGCATCGTTTCCCCTGTGACAGTACCCAATCCTGGTATTGTGACATTAGGGTTACCTCCGGTAAAGGTTATGTCACAAGAAACGATTGATGATAGGAACATCACTACCAGCCATATTATAAAACTGCACATCGTAGCAGATAGGTGAACTAGATGACGGTGGTTCTCTTGAGTTCTGAGCTGTACGTCGGTCGTACCAGATATTTATATCGATGAAAGAAATCTGGAAAAATAAGTAAATAGGCCTAGATAAAGAACCAAATTATGGTTTTTCAGGGACACGGAACGTACAAAGGTTTTCGCAAATCTGCTCATTTAAAACGAACTTTCCACCAGAATTCACAGCACTTTCAATTGATCACCTTACAAACACTTTAAACATGGTTGTTCAAATCATTAACAATTCTTCATTTTAAAATCAATTTGGGGTAAAGCAGTTTGTCACACGTGATCAAGCTTGTTTCTATTGGGCTAGTTAGAGCTTTGGAAGGTCGTAGATATACGGTATGGTCTTTGATAATTAGCAGTAGTTTCCACATAGGAGATGGGGCTTTTTATACAATTGGTATCAATTAAATAGACCTTACTTTCTAACCACATAAAACTGAGTACAATACACGCTTGATTTTGCTTTTTGAGAGATCTGCAAAGGGTGTTATAAAGAGAACCAATGACATATCAACTATATTGATTGTTCAAGTTAATCTCTGTAGACCTACATTTTAGGTAAAATGTTAATTTGGGATTTAAGCAACATTATTATAATCAATCAGGTTTTATACTCAGACGACATACAGGGTGTCCCAAAAGTCTATGCACGACTTTGAAGCTTTATATTTCACAAAATATAAGTCGTATTGAAAATATGAATACATATTTAGGAAGAGAAAATGTGGGAAATAATTTTGATACCAAACATTGCAGTAACATCTGTTTGTAATGCCACCCTAGAAGTAATATATGTATTACTGCAAAAATGTAATTTTATACTTCGGAGGAATATAGTTCATAAATCCATACCTGGTATTACCAAAAATACGGGTAGAGTTGGTTACACGGAAAGTGATCCGTCAATTGTAATATTTAACATTTTACATTACAGTAGTGAGTTCAACATAATAACAAACTATATCACACATAATTTTCGTTTCTATAGTGAAATCTAATTTAAATGTTTCCTATACAGAGACGTGTGCTAATGCAAAAACACAGACCTAAACAATTGAATAACGTAACAGAAAAGTGAACACACACATCACACAGCTGTCAAACATGTTAAAATTTAAACTTAGCGGATTATTTTAATGCTGCTTGAAGGCCTCGTCGAAGGTTGTTTTACCCATTTAGAATATGTTCCTGTGTTCAAAAATGTATCCACCAACTTCAGAATAGATATTCTTCCTGGTGCGCGTTTCACTTTGAAATGTTTTCTGAACTTTTGCTGAGTAAGTTGAACTGAATGTGTTTCAGCGTAGAACCATACAATTTGTATTCGCTTATCTATGCTGTAAACCATCTTGAATGAAGACTTTTGCTGTGCAATGTTGTCTACTACGCTTATTTACGTTGTGAGTGACCGAGTTTGGTATTAAATAACATTAATGATGCAAGGTAAGCAGTGAACTGTGACTAATGCGCAACGTTGCTTTCATACCGTTAATTTATGCGCACCTTTAGCAACAATGTGTGGTACTTGGTATGGGTTGGTCTGGCACACGGCCAATGACTTTCAACCAGTTTTATAATGTTGTGGGTTCACCAATAGAGTTGTGTTTGGTATCAAATTAATTTCCCAAATCCCGTCTATCAAAATATGGTTAAATTTATACCATATGATTTGTTTTTTATGAGATATGACTCTTCAAAAAACGCGCATAGACTTTTGGGACACCCTGTACATGTACATGTACAGGGTATCCCAAAAACCTGTGCACGTGTTTACCCAACTTATTGACCATGATGTTCCGTAATTTGATGTAACATTTTTATACATATTGAGAGACTACACGCTTGGCTCTCAGATGCCGTTTATTTCATCTGATTTGGTTTTGTCAATCCTGAGATATGATCAATTAACTAAAGCTACCTAAAATCTACGTTGTGCCACTTTACAGTTTAAAATGAATAGAAAGGTTTACTCTGGAGATACAAATCTTCTACCTGTTCGAGTGGTTTTAGCAAATGTTATGCAATCATAATTGTTTTGTATTGCGATTGAATTGGTTTGAATATTAGAATGAGTGTCTATGTAGCCAAGCAGAACTGTATTTTTTTTTAAATTCAGACCGAATGCCTTCACCCTCCCCAATTTAAAGTCGGATTGATGCCCATTGGAAAGTGGCACAACATCGATTTTGATGTAGCTTTAGTTCATTGATCATATCTAAGGATTGACGAAACCAAATCAGATGAAATATACGGCATCTGAAAGATAAGCGTTTAGTCTTTCAAAATGTAAAAAGTGTTACACCAACCTTTAGAACTTAATTGTCAATAAGCTAGGTAAACACGTGCACAGTTGGTTTTTGTTGGACACCCTGTATATATGGAAATGGCTTAAAAGGTGCGCAACGACAACATCCAAGGATGGGACAATTAAAAGGCAAAAGAAATAACACAATAAAACGAGGGACCGACGTTTCGGAATGATAAAACAATTAATTAATTAATTTAACAAGGTCAAAAACACAACTATTTCTGACCAGAATAGACTAAAAATGTATTATATAGTTGCAGATGTCAACAGTCTAAGCCTGCAATACACACCTTAACATTTTGTATCTGTGACACCATGAAACTGGAGTATGTCAGGGCACAAAGACGTTCGAAACTTGACATATATAATGCATTATCTCAAAATATTTAAGTAAATTTCACATAGTCAGTCCATATTGCATTTATCGTCTTACGCATGTTGATGCACCAAGCTTATACAATTTATCTTCACTATATATTTCTAGTCTATTATACAGAGTGAGTCCAAAAAAAGTTGATCATGAATATTTTCTTTTTTTTTCAAATGGAAAATTTTAAATTGATCTGAGTAATGGTTGTACTTTTCTGAAGATGCAGCGAAGTTTGTTCCAATAAAATATCGCCGAAGTGCTATTATTATTATGCAATAGGAGTGGGCTTTACGGAGGTCAGACATGCTTTTGTTAGTATTCTTAGGTAACAGGGTTATTTAATTCCATTTGACCTATCTCAACATGAAATAACAACATTTTCAGTCAGGGAGTAGGGTGGGGTACCGCGCCATTTTGTCCCGAAGCAATGGTTATGACGTCATATTTTGGTCGATTTTCTGAACTTTTGTATTGTATTTACGTGCAAAATATATGCCCTTGGCATCATACTTTTCCAGGTGTGTAGTTCATTTTAAATTTCAGATGTTCTAAAATAAATGGATGGATTTCTAACCAATTTGATAAAGAAACACGATCCACACACCTCTGAATTGCAAAACAATACTTTAAACAAGTCTTAAACTCTTTGTGCCTTTGAACAGAGTGTCTGCCGGGAATGTAGAATTACACAGCGCATTAACCCATGACCCCGGTGCATGTTCGCTGTGTATAACAGATCGTAACGTGAATAATGCAACACGTCACGTCACGACACAACGTTCAGTCATGAAGCTTAGCTGCATGATTGTGGACGGTATAAATGACGCCATTTTTTGTGTTCGAAAATGTCAACGTTTTTTACCGTTCTTTCAAAAATAAGGAGTATAATCACATTACAAACACATTTTGTGCGAGAGAAACACACAAATATTGCGAAAATGGCACAATAAAAATCCGTTCGTTATAAATAAATGGATATCGTTAAATAATAAAACTATCACAATTATACTCGTCGATCTGTGGCGTGCATACGTTGGCCATGTCGTTGGCATTCGGCAATCACGGGTTCAATTCCCGTATATTCCTTGTTATACTTTTATTTTTCTATTTTTTAAACTTGGTGGTGGATTAATGTAACATCATTGTTATGTCAACTTTTATAAATTATAAAGGCCGCACATGCGTTTATAGTTTTATCTTTATTTATTTATCTATCAGTTAACTCTAGATTTATTTAACTTTGTATCTAAACAATTAAAATGCGTAAACAATTATATCATTGCTCGATAAATAAGTGATTTAACTTGAGTTCAGTTTGATAATGATAGCAAAACTTGTTGTAAAACCATTTTACCAGTGTGCCCAACAATTTCTCCTTTGCACACTTTGTTTATACATTCAGAGATGTCACTTTTAGCTTGTTATAGCTATACAATATTAAGCAAGTTTGCGACCTCTTAAGTGATTTTAGGCTGGTAACACAATCCCATAGTGCATTTCGTTAAAACGGTGTAAATTATTTTTCAACGATACGTATCACGTGATAACCACGGTCGTTTTCGTTGCAAAATGGCGCGTTATCCCCCCCCCCCCCCCCCCCCCCCCCCTAGTCAGGGAGCAGGAGTCCGAGAAAAAAGTGTGCAGCGCCCTCTTGTGTCACCATACCATATTTGGTGGTTGGGTAGTTTGAGTACAAAATCCTTCATATTTCTCATTTCTGGCATGTCTAAATCAATGTGTATGAGCTCAAAATGACTAGTTTTGAAAGTTACATGACAATTGGACATCTCGTTTTTCTTGAAAATTGACATTTTGAGTCAAATTGCCCACGAGGGCGCTTTTCAAGATTCGTCGCAAGTTTTCATCCATTGGCTATTTTAAAGTTTACAGTTACGAAAATGATCACACAGAATAATGTTCTTTGAATATGTGCTTCATTGGCTTGTCAGATTCGTTTTGGTTGGGGTTTTTTGGGGGTTGGGGGATATTTATTCACGATCAACCTCTTTTTGAACAGCCATAACTATTAACAGTAGTTAAAATAATAGTTAAAAACAGATAATAACCTTAATTTGGACAGTTTTATGTAATATATACCCTACGAATATTCTCTTATCAAAAGGGGAAAGGCAAATAATAGTGAATGTAAAGTATGTGATGAAGAAGATTACTTATAGAACATTTCAAAATCATTACAAAAATATGGTCAGATTTAAGTATGATAAAAGAAACTGGACAAAGAATTAATATAACTGTCACCGATGTAAGACAAAAACAAATTGTGTTGCCCTCACAAGCCTAAAATCGGGAAGGTCGGCCGGCCGGATTTTATTTTTATTATTATTACTTTTAGTATAATAAATCAACCATTTTATACCTTCAACAAGTGTAAAGATACTAAGGAAAACGCATACTGGCAGCAATGTCTACCCAATGGTGAATATTTTCTTGAAGAATATCCATGAAAAATATTCACCCTTGATTCTATAACAGAAACTGTTTGAAAGTAGGGAATATCCACATTATTCAACATACCGGTACTGAATTAAAGACAACGATGGAGAGAATGAGATTAAATAAAAACAATATGCATAGTTGCATTTTCTTTCTCGTGTAAGTACAACCCCGAGCTTGTTGTTTGTGTTTTCTGGGTTTCGTTGGCTTTTACACACATTTATCAACCGGAAGATAAGTAAAAATAGTGTAGAATTTTTTTTTAAATCTTTTAAAAAAAATCTTAAAAAATCTTTAAAAATCTTTTTAAAAAGGAGGACCCGGCCGGATGAGGGCAACTCAACCATTTGGGGGGGGGGGCTAATATTCTGGTATTACAAATGCAACGAAAAAGGGAACCAGTTCATAGGCTAATAATAATTGGAAGGCTATGTATTAGTAAATTTTAAATACGGGAATCATCCAAATGTGATATTCCTATTGCAAAAAAGTTGGACATGAGAAAGTGACGAAGTTATAATCTGAAACATTGTTTACATTTATGTTTGTAAAAAAAATGTAAGCGATGAATGTAATGGTATACAAAGTAAACATGATGAAATTATATGCAATTAATGCCTATTATGAGAATGTGTAATTAATATTGTGCACTTGTGATGATATACAATATAGACATGATGAAACTATATGAAATGCGTAATTAATTATATACATTTCAATGATGAATGTAAACATGAAGAGGTATTTTGCAAAAGGGCTATGGTGCATTTTTTCAAAAAATGAGTTTGATATAGAAATGTATAGGGAAAAATCATATGTTTCAAGGAAACAAAGTCATTTTTTCAAAAAGACCTACATCTCATTGTAAACAGCCATTGAAATTGTTGTTTTGTTGCAAAAGGGCCTGTATCCAGAATTAAATCGGGATACAGGCCCTTTTGCAACAAAACAACAACTTCAATGGCTGTTTACAATGAGATGTAGGTATTTTTGAAAAAAATGACTTTATTTCCTTGAAACATATGATTGTGACCTATACATTTCAATATCAAACTTATTTATTTGAAATGATTAAAATAAATGATTTTTTGTGTGTGGTATTTTTTCTTTATGTACAAACAGATGGAGTTTTGTTGCAAAAGGGCCTACATCCAAATTTTCAAAAAATGTAAACATGATTTTAAAAAAAATTAAAACTAGCACATTTAAAATTTATATCAATTTCAATTAGTATGTAGTGTACCTATTTCATAATCCATTCAGTTTTTCAATTGCTCAACTTGAATATTTAGAAACAGTTTTTTGACTTTTTCTCAATAAGAGCCAAAGTGGATGTAGGCCCTTTTGCAAAATACCTCTTCACATGCTGAAAAACATATGAAAATGTAATGAAATAGGCCTACTATGTAAACATGATTGAACTATGTGAAACGTGAACATTATGTGAACGTGTTAAAGTAATGGATATATTAATACACAATAAAAGAGACTTTTTAGACATAAACATTGAACGACGCGGCAACCGAGTATTTTTTTTTTTTTATTCCGAACACGTTTAACACACTTTTTTGCACTTTGTCGAAAAGGTGAAACCACCATGTTTTACACAAAGGGTTGTATCTTCAATTCAATATTCATAATCTATAATTCTAGCATTCCGCAAGAACCCACCCCCACACGCATGCTCAACTATCATAGGCATAATTTTAACACTTTCCATGCGGTTATTAGGTTTTTTAGTTCCACCATATTAGCCTATACATACAGATTTTCAAAAACCTTTCCCAACTTTCAAAGTCTATCCTAAGCATTACTGAACCAATACTAGAGATGTTTATACTTATTTAAATGCATTTCTCATAGTGATTCCAATGGTAATGAAATCCATTATTTTTGACATTTTTGAATAAAAGTGTGAAATCTTTGAACTGCCGTCGGCATACGACTGCCCCGTGGAAAGTGCTTATAGTAGATAATTACTCCTGTTTGAACTTGACCTGTTGATCGTGTCTGGTGGTTTAGTTAGCCACACAAACACAGATGGTGCACAGTGTGTCCCCCAAAACATGGTTCCAAAACAAGAGAGCTGATGACTTTCAGAGAGTGCATGAGGGGCATTCAAAAGGTTCTACCTCCTCCTCTCATTGCTATGTATGAATATCAGCCGCATTACATTTATCACAATTATTACAGCTCTGCACCATTCATAGTCAATGGTAATTTAATTGATATCTGTTTCACTTTTGTTCTGATGCAGTTAAAGACAGAAAGATATTCCGGACAACTGAAACGGAAAATTACCTTCAAAATATGTTTTCGGGTTTTTTTAATACTGAAAATACTGAATACTGAAACCATGGATGATATCTAAATTAAATACGGTATTGTAGGCTTGCAAAATATATCTCGAATATAGGCCTATTGCTAGGCCTTTTATGGGCAATTCTTACAGAGAAAAATGGTGCCAATAGGTTTGAGAACAAAATGTTTCAATTTTGATTATTTTGCAAGTATCCTTATGTGTCACTGATGTCAACACCTCTCGTGCTTCTTCAAACTAAAGCATAACCGATTACGTGCAAGTCCTAATTAGTGATACGTTTTATCCTAATAACTTGAAATCACATATAAAAATGGTAAATATTGTTTTGAGATGTTTCTGATAACCTTTCATGTTTCACACAATGTGTTGAAAATAAGAGAATCTTGATTATACATTAACATAATTAATGATTTTGTGAGCTACGTAATCTATATGAATAAATATGACAAACTGGGCGAGATAAAACAATAAACATGTCATATAATATAAGGATAATATAATGTTATAGTCATGCTTTACGCACCCAAAAATCATGTTACTAATACTGTTATCATGGGTGGTAAAATAAGAACAGTCCTATACAGGGTGTATCAAAAAAAAACGCAACACTTTTTGCCGAGAGCTGCACGATTACAGCAAGTCACATATCGCCCTAAAACTTAAATATTCTGTTAGGACTACTGTTTGGCTATCACATAGTCAAATTACAGCGATAATGATTACGAATTCGCTGAGATATTAATGATACAAGTAGACAATTGCAGGGCGATATATGATTTGCCGTAATCTCACTGCTCTTGGCAAAAAGTGTTGCGGTTTTTTTATACACCCTGTATATACTTAATAACGTAGCCTGTGTTATTTTAAAACTCCAGTAAGTTTTCTATCAGAATGCGCAGACAATGGTGTCATTGCCATTTTTGTTATCAAATAGCGCATGTTAAAATGGATAACGTAGATCACAGTGATTTGGTGGAAAGTATGTTTGATGTTTGAATGTATACAAAGATGCCCCAACAATTAGAAAAAAAATGGTCAGATACAAAATGTTCATCTATTAGGGCCTACTATACCTTACACAACAAATACTTGATAAAATCGTATTTAGTAAAGAAAATAAGCAGGGCCAAATATTTGACTTATAAAAACAACAAATTTACGAAAAATAATTCACGGTAATGCATTTCTCATGGCGATTCCGAATATGGTGATGAAATTCAATTATGTTGACATTTTTGAAACATTATGTGACATTTTGGAACTGTCATCTGCAGACGACTGCAGGATGGAAAGCGTCAACGATTACATTAGACTTAGAGCATTGGGCACTTACCTCGACTTAGTCTGGATATCGCCAGCAGAACGCAGGGTCAGGAAGAACTTGAAACCACCCTCCGCACTCCGCAGTCACAATGGTTATCATCTGGATAGTACTTATTATATAGGCCTTCTACCCTCCTTGTCAGCTAGGGTACTTTCCTAGAAATATTTCATGTCGGTACAAGGCATCAACCTGTTACAAATAATCCGGGAAATAACCACACCGAATGTTTTACTCGTCAGTCGTCAGCGTGATTGCCTAACATAATTTTCAGCGAAAATGAACTTTTTTGCATTAAAACCATGTTTCCATTTCATTATTGCACAAGCTGTATTATTACGAGAGTCATTGTTCGTTCATGACGTACTGATAATTGAAATAACATTAAACAACTTGTAGTTTTGACTATTTTATCTTTCTTTGTTAAAGGAATTTGTAAATAAGAAAAAGTTCAAAAATGGTATTAATCATGTATACAAGATAATAATATGGTTTATAACATTTCAAGTCAAACTACTTTTCAGGGTGAATCAAAAACAATTATGCATGAAATAAAATGGCCTGTTAACCTTGATGTACACGTACATTGAACATGACATTGTTGTTGTTTATATGTTCTGGATCATATTGCATAAAAGATAAGATTAATCTTAAGTGAACTATATAGGCAGAGTTATTCGTAACTCTTCTTAATACTGGCTAACGAGAATATTGTTTGTTGAGAAGGGTTATAAACTTAAAGGAGCATTGAGAGATACGTATGGGAGTGCGCCCTCAATTATCCTGGAAATAATTAACATAAAACAGTTTTTTGCATCAAAGTAATACTTAAGCATATATGGTCACGCGTTATGAACTCGCCTCCCAATAGGGTGGTGCCGTTACATTTTTTAGTTTTATGCTGTCATTTTCCTCACATATTTTCAAAACCACAAAAGCTATCTCAACAAATTTGGTATCATTTAAAGCCCTAATAACTAGCTATCTGTCTGCAAAATGATACAGCTGTTTGATGTTTGGAGACCAGGGGTGGTGATGGAAGGGGTGCCGCTGGAAGGGGTGCCGCCTCACATAGGTTACGTTCTTATGTTTTTCCTATAGTTATACGCACTGCCCTCAATAGTCGAGAAATGGTAATAATGTTACCGTTGATTGCCACATCCGGGTAATTTGAGTGTAACGCTATGGGAAAACATACAATTTCTTGGTGGCTTTTTTATGAAAAAATGCCGGACATTTCATTCATAAAATGCATAACACTTTGAAGAGTGGGACTAAGGCTACCGGCTAGCTGGCATACTTTGGGGATAGCATACCTTTTAAAAGGTCAGTAAGGTGGGGAACACCGATGTCATGCGAAATACGTGAAACTTCGTACTTGCAGATGGCATTTCTCAAAGAGAGTAGTTTTAATCACAGAATAAGTTATTGTAGCTGATAAAATGTGTTTCAAGCTTTCCATTGATATCAAATATGTGGTATTTACCAGCCAAATAATGTGTTAAAAAAGTAAAAAAAGGTATACCTTTAGATTTGACCTTTAGTAAGGGATGTACAGCAATGTACAGCTATGCACAGTCTCACGGTAAACTATAGGGGCATGTACATTCCTATGCACTCCATGTATTTGTAGTTGGCGCGCATATTTAGTCTGCTAAGCAGCAGGATTGAATAGCGCGTGTGCAAGGGTCCCATTGTCATATCGATTGGCTGATATTTACAATAGCATCTGAGACTAATATATCTAAAGAGATAAGATGCACGGTACAGCTATTCCTCGCTGTACACATGATCCGATGCGGATATTGTTTAGGTCAATCGCCAATCGATTATTATCATTCAGTTTAATTTGTAGCACGGCCTCATTATTTAAGTAAGCGCGCTATTTGAATCCAGTATTATCCATACGTTCATTACATTTTTGAAATAACCTGAACGCACTTTAGCATGGGATGGCTACCGACATACAGAACGTGATAATGATTGAGAAACAAATGTTATACTTTAATTCATACACAAGTTCTCCAGGCCCGTAACCAGGTGG